>CAUYLG010036765.1:0-31743 GCA_963573385.1 Cacajao melanocephalus | reverse complement strand
GCCTGGGCAGTAGAACAAGAATCCTGTTCTCTCTCCCTCTTTTTCTTTCTCTTTCTTTCTCTCATACATTCTTTTTCTTTCTTTCTTTCACTCTCACTTTCTTTCCTCTCTTTTTCTTTCTTTCAAAAAAAAAAAAAAAATTTCCTGTGGTGACCAAATGTAGAGGGCTTCTAATATGCCAGCTTCCTGGGCAGAGTCCACAGGCTCAACCAAGCTACATCCAAATTTACCTCATAAAGACCAATTAAAGGCTTTAGATCCCAGATCAAAATGGAATGGATGCATTTCTCTATTCCTTCTACTAATTAAAGGTGGGATTCCTAGACATTGTGTATACAATTATGAGAAGACCCTAAAAGATGGAGAGAAGGTAGACTATTTAGGCGCCATAGAACTCGGTAAACAACAAATGACTGCCCTGGGTTTTCTTTTTGCCTCATATATCTCAGATTGGGTGGCAAGAAAAGCCAGCAACATGGAAATACTAATAAGCATAGGCCAAAAATGCTCCCAAGAAAAGCCTGCTCTCTCCAGCCAAAAGACAAGAAAAGTGGCAACCTAGTCATACAGAAACCTTTTAGACAATAACTGCCCTACCTCAGCCAAACATCATGGAAACAACTATGGCATCATCTCCACTCTCGTCAGTAAAGACAGAGTGGAGAAAGCCAAGACTTCCACCTTTGCCGTGCTGTAATGAGGTGTCCCTTCCTCTCTTGTAAAAGTGGTATCAGAGAAGATCAAGTGGGGACTGGAGACTGTTATCACTGCCCTGTGATTACAAGCATGTCTCTACGGTATCAGTTGGGGCCTAGCAGGGGTCTTGGATTCCACACCTACCCAATGGTTACAGGACACTCTTCCAACTCCCTGCTCCACCAGTCAGTGGGGGCTGAGTAAGATGCAAAGTATTCTCTATCATCCAGAAGTAACAAGGCATTTTCCTACCCAACGATGTCAGTGGAGACTACATGGGAAGCAGTAAAAATGTGCTTCTCCTCCTTTTTGCCAGGGTGATGTAATCAGAGACTTAGCAAAAAGCTAAAACTCTCAACTTTGCCTATCAGTAAGAAGGCACCCTTATCTCTGGGGTGTCAAGGAAAGCTGAGTATGAGACTTGGATTTCTGTCCCCCACCTGGCACTAATGATGGGGTTACTCCACTTACCCCATTTGTATGGTGTCAGAGGAGACCTGTTAAATAGAATATTTAAAAACTACCCAGAGTCTCATGATACACAAAAGTGCGGGATAATTTTTTAAACCATATATTGTAGCAAGAATGAGGAAAATATCAAATAAGGAAAAAATAATCAACTGATGTCAATGAGATCACACAGATCTTAGTATTATCCAACAAAAATTTCAAAGCACCCATCATAAAAATGGTTCAAAGCACAATTATAAACTGGCTTCACAATTGAAAAAAATATGAATACTATTCCTATAAAACTGCCAAAGACATTCTTCACAGAATTTAAAAAAAAAAAAGCTATTTTAAAATTCATATGGAACCAAAAAAGAGCCTGAATAGCCAACCATTCCTGAGCAAAAAGAAAAGAACAAAAACAGAGGCATCTTGTTACTCAACTTCAAACTATACTACAAGGCTACAGTAACCAAAACACCATGGTACTGGAACAAAAACAGACACATAGATAAATGGAACAGAACAGAGAGCCCAGAAATAATGCCACACACCTACAACCATCTGATCTCTGACAAAGCTAACAAAAAAAACAATAGGATTCAGGACTCCCTATTTAATAAATGATGTTGGGATAACTGTCTAGCCATATGCACAAGATTGAAACTGGTCTCCTTCCTTACACCATATACAAAAATTAACTCAACATAGATTAAAGACTTAAATGCAAAATCTAAAACTATAAAAACCCTGGAAGATAACCTAAGAAATACCATTCTGGACATAGGAACTGGCAAAGATTTAATGACAAAGACACCAAAAGCAATTGCAATAAAAACAAAAATTGACAAAGTAACCCAATTAAACTAAAGAGCTTTTGCACAGTAAAAGAAACTAACAATAGTGTAATCAGAAAGTCTACAGAATGGGGGAAAATATTTGTAAACTATGCAGTCAACAAATGTCTAATATCCAGAATGCATAAGGAACATAAATTTACAAGCAAAAAACTAACAACCCAATTAAAAAGTGGGCAAAGCCATGAACACTTTTCAAAAGAAGTCATACATGCGGCCAAAAAGCATATGAAAACAATACTCAGTATCACTAATTATTTGAGAAATGCAAAGCAAAACCACAATGAGATACCATCTTACAACAGTCAGAGTGGCTATTACTAAAAGGTCAAAAAATAAAAAATGCAAGCAATGTTGAAGAAAGCAAATGCTCATACACAGTTGGTGGGAGTGTAAATTGGTTCAGGCATTGTGGGAAGCAGTGTGGTGGTTCCTCAAACAACTTACAACAGAATTACCATTTAACCCAGCAATCTCATTCTTGGGTATATACTCAAAGTAATATAAATTGCTCTACCATAAAGACACATGCATTCACGGCTGCACACAGTGGCTCATGCCTGTAATCCCAGCACTTTGGGAGGCCAAGGAGGGTGGATCACGAGGTCAATAGATCGAGATCATCCTGGCCAACATGGTGAAACCCCGTCTTTACTTAAAATACAAAAATTAGCTGGGCGTGGTGGTGTGCACCTGTAGTCCCAGCTACTTGAGAGGCTGACACAGGAGACTCACTTGAACCTGGGAGGCAGAGGTCGCATCACTGTACTTCAGCCTGGTGACAGAGCAAGACTGTTTCAAAAAGAAAAAGACACATGCATGCAAATGTTCATTGCAGCACTATTCACAATATCAAAGAAGTGCAATAAACCTAAATATCCATCAACAGTAGGCTGAATAAAGAAAATGTGGTACATACACATCATGGAATACTATGCAGTCACAAGAAAGAATGAGATTATTTCTTTTTGATAGCAACATGGATGGAGCTGGAGTCCATTGTCTTCAGCAAACTAACGCAGCAGCAGAAAACCAAATACTGCATGTTCTCACTTAGAAGTGGGAGATAAACAACAAGAACACATGGATACAAAGAGGGGAACAACAGACACTAGGGCCTAATTGAGGGTGGGAAGAGGAAGAGGATCAGAAAAACAAATACCTATTTGGTACTATGCTTATTACATGGGTGGCAAAATCATCTGTACAGAAAACTTATTATATGGGTGGCAAAATAATCTGTACAGAAAACTTACTATCTGGGTAGCAAAATAATCTGACACACAGTTTACCTATGTAACAAACCTGCACATATACCCCTGTACCTGAAATTATACATAGAAATACAAATGAAAACAAATAAAAATACAGCCAAAAAAGCAAAAGAGCCAAATAAAACTTTTAGAACTGAAAAATAAAATATCTGTAATTTTAAAAAGCCTCAGTGGATATACTCAAGAGAAGAAAGGATAAGACAAAAAAGAATCAGTGAACTTGAAGATAAAGCAATATTAATTATCCAATTTGAACAACAGAGAAAGGATGGACTGGAAAAGGAAATGAACAGAGACTCAGAGACCTGTGGGACCATAAAAAACAATCTGACATTCAAATCATCGGTGTCCCAGGAGGAAAGGTGAAAATGGGTGAGGCTGCCACAGTATTCAAAAACATAATAGCTAAAATTTCCCAAATTTGGCAAAAAAGACCACAACCAACAGATTAAAGAAGCTGAACAAACCCCACACACACACAAAAAAAAAAACACACAAGTTTATGCCAAGACACAGTATAATTATCATCAAACTTCTGAAAAGCAGCAAGAGGGAGATGACAACTTACCTATAGAAGAAAAACTATCTGAATGACAGATTTTTTTTTCATCACAACACATGCTAGCCATAAAGAATTGGTATAGTATGTTTTGAGTTTTGCCAACCCTGAAATCTGTATCCAGTGAAATTATCTTTCAAGAATGAAGAAAAAATAAAAACACTTTCAGAAATAGAAAACTTAAATAAATTTGTCATTAGCAGACCTACCCTTAAAAAAATGACAAACAGTGTTCGGTTAAAGAACAGAAATAATAAAAGAAGGGATCTTGAACCATCAAGGAGAAAGAAAAAAAAAGAAAGAAAAGCAAAACAATGGGTAAATACAATGCAATAGATTTTCCTTCTTTTCAGTTTTCTCAATTTTTTTATGATTAAAACAAAAATTATGATAGTATCTGATGTGTTTCTCAATATATGTAAAGAAAATATTTAAGACAATTATTAAAATAGAATAATTTTTAAAAACACAAAACAAGATGATATTGGGATACTTTACCCAAAAAGGCAAAATGTCAACCCAGTAGCTTTTGATAAGTTATGTATACATACTATAATACCCAGAGAAATAACTTCAAAAATCTTTATAAGGATATACACTCAAAAACACTACAGAATGGAAAGACTTCCCCAATGGTACAACAAGATGCTCGGTGGACCTTCTCCATAACAAAACAACTATTAATCTGGAGAGATTATATAAAACTATCAATATCTCTGGAAATTGTCCCAAGACCTTTCAGGAAATGGAGAAATATGTATTTCAAGAAAATCTACTAAATCTCCTCCATCAGCTGATGCTTCACTTTGTCCACCATTGTCAGAACTTTTCTGTCTGGACTTATTCCCGTTTTGCCTCCTTTTCGTCTTCTGCTATTCCGACCTTATTTCAGGAACACCTGCCTCCAGTAGAGAGAACTTGCCTTGATTTATCAACCATGGTTAAAGGTAGAACTTTAAAATGTACTTAAAAATTATCTGATTCTCCTCATAACCCTACTAGATTTAATAAAGATTTTGATTTAAACATTGTTTAAGATTCGGATTATCTGATTTTTTTTTTTTTTAATTAAGACGGAGTCTTACTCTATTGCCCAGACTGAAGTGCAGTGGCACAATCTTGGCTCACTGCAACCTCTGCCTCCCGGGTTCAAGCTATTCTCCTGCCTCAGCCTCCCAATAGTTGGGATTACAGATGCGAATTTTGTTGTATTTTTAGTAGAATTGGTGTTTCACCATGTTGGTCAGGCTGGTCTTCAACTCCTAACCTCAGGTTATCAACCTACCTCAGCCTCCCAAAGTGCTGGGATTACAGGCATGAGTCACTGCACCTGACCTGATTATCTGACTTATGTTAATTGGTTTACATGTTAGTATCAGAAAGTAAAGCCAAAGATTGGTTGCAAAGACAAACTGGGGAAATTTTTTAGAGGACTTACATAATGTTTCTGAAGCAAATAATGAATGAGCCCACAGTACTGTCAAAGCTTTACCAGACACTATCCTTTTAGTTTTACAAAAAGTGACTGATTGGAACAAAATGAAACAATGCTGACAAAATCTTGATAAGCCTATAATGTCATGCTGTGAAAAATTTGAAAAAAATTTAAGCAATATTTATGCTCATCTGAAGAAATTCATGCCAACCACCAAATGATGCTCTCCTTAACTCCTTAAGTCCAACTTTATTTTTAAAGTAGATAAATAATTGGTAATTATAATAAAGAGACAATCCCCCAGTTGGTCTACGTCTCAAACTCATGACCTAGTTAATTTTAATGATCAAATTTTTCATATTCTAAGGAAGAAAAGGAAAATGAAGTTAAACAGAGAGGAAAAGCAAATAAGTTTACAACTAGAACAATTGTCCAACTAATTTATAAGTGTAAATGATCCATTAAAGATCTGGATATTTCAAGAAGGATTGTAGAACTTTATACAGAAAGAACAACAACAGGCCAAAGAAAAGAAAATATGGGGTGCCCTGAGGAAATCAAAGGGACCTTCCCTCGTCTCACTAATACCAATGCCTTAAGATAAATTGTAACTTTTAAATAAAAAACGAAGAGAAGCTCTTATTGACACTGGAGCTACATTATCAGAAATAAATACCACCTTACTATAAGGTCCTATTCCTCAGGGTCAAACAAAACCAGTACAGATGGTGGGTGTAACAAATATTTCTGTAACAGCATACAAATCTCAATATATAATTTTTAAATTAGGTTCTCTACTGAGAACAAATGTTTTCCTCTTGACTCCCTCTGGCCCCATCCATTTGACAGAAAAAATATTCTTAGAATAATATATTTTCCATTTGTTCCTCTCTCAAAAGGGGGAAATGTATTTAGAATCAGAAGATAAAATAGAACTACGAGTACAATTTTTTTTTTCAAAATCTGATTCTCCTAATTCAAAAATTACAATTTATATCACCATGGAGGAAACTACATTGATAAATAATGAAGAATTACAGGAGCTGTTAAAGGTAGTACTTAATTGTTGTCAAAACCCTCCACCAATACTGGAAAAATTATTCTAGCTGCTCCAACAAAAATTCAAATACACTTATCAAAATGTCTTCTAAAATTTAAACATTAACCTCTAAAACCAGAGGTTTTGGAGAGAGTAAGATCTAGAGTTTTGGGTTAGATAATAAGAGGCTTGGTTATTTGTTGTGCAATCCCAGGTAACATTTCCCTCCTTCTGGTAAGAAAACCAAATGTATAGGATGGAAATTTGCACAGAATCCAAGAACAATTAATAACATAGTTATTTCTCAACATTCAATAGTACCAAAGAGATAATTTTTGTCTTTTGGAAGGCCTACAATCTTCCCAATTGGTCTCCCGTAAGACTTGTTGTTCCATTTAATTCTACTTCTGCTCCTCCTTCCATTTGCCATCTTTTATACCACTTCAAAAAATATAGAGGAGACTCCCAGCAGCCCTGAGACCTGCACAGAAAAAAATCCCCACACATCCCTTTGGAGGTCTTCTGTTTTTCTTGTGGAGTCTGAAGAGTCATGGAAAGATTTCTCTCAGCTATAAAGCTCTGTTCTCTTTCTCTGATCTCTTTGACTTTTGGACTTAATGGTGAGTACTTTGTTCTTTGAAAAAACTTCACCTGTGGGTGTGAAATGCTGACAAGCCACCTGGTAAGGGCTGCAGTTTGGAGGTGGCTGACAGCATTTACAATAAGTGGTTGGTACTGTAGGTTATTACTTGTTTCTTTGTGCATATAGATAAGTGTGATTTGGATACATTGAAGCTGTGAGAAAACTCACCAGTGAGAGACAAAGACTCCCATGGGGTAATTGAAGCAGTCTGCTTTCCAGCTACACCCGGTTTTCACATATGTCATTATTAGGCAGTGAAAACAGCATACTTTTCTTGCCCTATACATTAAAAGGCTCTAGCTTGAAGTCAGTAATCTAATCAAAAAACAAACTAAGTTGATTATTATGGGGAAGACATAGGCTTAAAATTCACATAACAAGCCTTACCTTAGCTTAGGATACTTTTCCTGGCAATCTTTTCTTCACTGGTTCTTTATGCCCTTCTTTGTCTCAGCAAATAGTGGTGTTTAGATCTATGTTCTGTGACTTTAGACTACACATTTTCACCTAAGAGTCATGTCTTCGGAAATGCAAATTTAGGGTTGCCTAGCTGCCAATTATCTAGGGCAACAGAACAGGCAATGAAGAAGCTGACAGTCTAAAGAGGGGAGAGAAACTATTCAAAAACTGACAATTGAATAATCTCATACAGCTCTAAGACCTGCTTCTGTCTGTCTGTATGCCTACAGTTTATATGTGTTATGTCTATGTGATATTTTACTACAAAAATATGTAAAAGAGATTCAGTTAATAGATTGCCTTCCTATGAAGTTCTTCTTAATTTTCCCTATATTTTAATCTCCAGATGCAATAATCTGAATCCTACCACTCTTCTGCCTTTGCCTTCAGATAAAATGCCACGAGATTGAATAATTTTAATTAAACAGCTTTTCACTCTTAGGATTCACCTACAAAGAACTCCCCTTACTAATAATACTGATGTTGTTTAGTTTACATATGGATCTTTCTTGAAAAATGAATCTGGAGTTTGTCATACTGTTGATGCTATAAATCTTTAATTGAGGAAACAAAATGTGTTTATCTTTTGGAAGCAAGCTCAGCTCAAAAAACTAGAGTTAACAGAATTAATTAGAACTTATCAATTGGCTAAAAGAATAACTGCTGATATTTATAAAGCAAATATGTTTTTGGAGTAGCCAATGCCTTTGGAATGCTACAGAAACAAAGAGAAATTTTAATTTTTTTAGTTAGTACATAAAAAAATGAATAATTTGTTTCAGAATTATTAGAAGGCATACTATTGCCAAAATAATTAGCCATTATCAAGATTGTAAGCCATTCAAAGTCTGACATTCCAGAAACCAAATGAAATAAATTGGGAAATAACATAGCCAAATGACTACTATGAAAGTATCTGAATAGGAAAATAAATGTACTTTTAGCTTTAAAAAAAAGCACTTGGTTTTGATTTAAAAAAAAATTAGTTCAATCCAAAGATCCAAAAACAGAACAAGAAGATTGAGAAACAAAAAGAGGAACATAGTTCTTTGAGACCGGACTATGGTTTGGACTAAATGTTCTACCCATGCCTCAAACCAAATTAGTTGTCTTTCCTAACTTATGCACATGATTTAAGTCATTGGAGCCTTCACCAACTGTTACTTATAAGGCATACAATTTTTGCCACATCTGTCCAAAACGTAATATAGTAAAACCTTCACATAGATTTCAAGGTCTTTTCTTTTTATCCGAAGGGCCCTGTCAAGGTATGGCAACTCGATTTTATCCGTTTTATGCCACTATCACAATGATACAAGTACATTCCAATAATTATTTGAGTTTTCTTATTTTTTAGAAGCATTTTCATTCGGAAGAGCAACAATGATAGTGGCAAGTAAAGTTATCTTAGAAAAAATTATTCCAACTTTGGGAACTCCTGTAGAAATTCATCATGACAGAAATAATCATTTCACTGGAAAAATAATTCAGTTAATACAGAAAATCTGGCCCATTCTCTAACATTTTCATTGTGAATATCACCTCCAGTCATCTGGGTTAGTGGAATGCACAAGTGGAATAATCAAAGCTCAGTTGGCAAAATTAAATGAGGCTTTTAAAATTCCTTTCCCAAAGCTCTTTCATTGGTTTTGCTTAATTCAAAATCAACCCATTCTGGTAAACACTAGCTGTTTCTATTTAAAATTATAAAAGACAGACCTATGAAAAGTCATTGGTGCTTAACACAAGTATAACCAAGAATGCCATATAACACTGACCTATTAATAATACTTTACAAAGCAAGGGACATAGGAAGAGATTTTTGGTAGCCAATTCATTAGATTTAATGTTAGGACTATCCCAACTGAGAAACAAGACAATTCAATTCCTAGATGTTATAAAAAGAATTGGGACAGTTTTGTCTGGTTTATCACCTCTTTTGGTCAGCTTAGTCAGTTCATTCATTTACATTGGGAACAAAAGAATCACACCAAAGATACATGATCCAACAGCACTAAATATGTGGGATAGAGACCCAAGAAACAGTATCTACACCGTTATATTACAAAATACTGATTTCTACACCATTAAATGGGCACAACAGCTGTATATTTATTGGCTACCTCTGAATGGAACATTTTGGCTACATAGAACCAATCCATGGCCATGGTTACTTCCAGTATTGTTAGGATATATTCTTTGGGTTATGTCTGGGCACAACATTAAATACTTCATACCTTTTCAAAACCTGCAAATTTTCCTTATTTACAATTTCATTGCACTTTTTCTGTGTTCCATTGGTATGCTCATTTAGCTTCCATCTTTCTGCTATGACTGAATATCAATGATGTCATTTGGCATTTAGAGGCCTTATCCAATTACACAAAAAAGGCCACAAATGACAGCTACATGGGTATCTTTTTATTAAACAGTTAAGTTGCTTATATGAGAAAGGCTGTATTTTAGAACATATGGCTTTAGATGTACTACAGCCCAAGGGGAATACTGCACTATCATAAAAAATAAGTGTTGTGCCGATATTCCAGATGAATTGGATAACATCACTAAATTAATGGCTGATATGAAAAACCAAATAACCAACCTTTTTCATCTAACATGCTCTCTGAATGATGGACTAAGTAGCTGGTTTGGATCTTTGGTAACCTGGTGGCAGAAACTGCTCTAGAAATTAAAGTCATTTGTTGTGTTTTAACCTTGTTTTCATCTTTACTGCTGCCGCAACACTTGTTTGCAATGGTTTGCACAACTGAAAATAAAACTATAATAATGGTTGCTCAAAGAATCGCATTATTGAAGATGCAGCCATGTATCCTGGCTTTACTCAAAAGGTCAACTCCTTCATTTCGTTCTAAATTCAGCATATACCCAACCAGCTTTATAGTTTGACAATTCCCTGAAATGTGGGACTTCACTCTAAAAATAAGCCTTCCTGGTGATGTGTGACTAAGTTCCTGAACATAAAAGTTGTAAGGCCAGTCGCCTCTCCAGGAGGCCGGACACGCCCACCTCTGCACTTGGCACACTCACCTCTGCACACGGCACCTACCTCCGAGCACATGTTCCCCTGAAAGGATCCGGCTGATGCAATCTCCTATTAGAAAAACCTGCCCGACAATCTACCCAGCAATAGCAACCCGCCCTATCTCCATCCCGCTCCCCTGCAACCAATTAGAACACTCAGCCACTCCTCGTTCCCTAAAGCTATAAAAACCCCACGTTCCAGGAAGTCAGCGCGACTTTTCTGGCCCCTTTCCCCGGGACCATAGAACCTCGCCCAGAAGCTGAATCAACTGGAATTTAATTTTTCTTATACTGGCCTCAGTTTCCTCATTTTAAACTCGGCAATAAGCCTTACAAAGTACTTTAAAGGTTTTCAGGCCGGGCTCGGTGGCTCACGCATATAATTCCAGCACTTTGGGAGGTGAGGAGGGTGGATCACAAGGTCAGGAGTTCGAGGCTAGCCTGGCCAACATGGTGAAACCCCGTCTCTACTAAAAATACAAAAATTAGCCAGGCGTGGTGGCGCCTACCTGTAATTCCAGGTACTTGGGAGGCTGAGGTAGCAGAATTGCTTGAACCTGGAAGGCGGAGGTTGCAGTGAGCCGAGATCGTGCCATTGCCCTCTAGCCTGGGTGACAGCAAGACTCCGTCTCTGAAAAAAAATAAAAATAATAAAGTTTTTCAGAATAAACTCTTGAAGAAAACGGGGAGAGATGCCACTTGCGTTTTACGAAATGTGAACATGCTTTTCCCCCTCCCTCTCCAGTTCCACGCCCCCTCTTTTCTGATCTGATTGCCTCAGCAAGTCACCTTGCAGCCCTGCCCAGCGATTCGGTCCGGTGTATGCGCAATATAACACGCCCTCGCCGTTGTGAACCTGCAGAGCTCTCGCCGCCAGAGGGCGCGCCCGCGGAGCGCTGAGCGCTGAGCTTTGAGCGCCAGGGGCAGGGTGGCCCGCGCCAGGGAGTGGCGGGCTCTGGAGCGGACTTTCCCCCGGGGGCGGGCCACGGGCCAGCTGCTGCAGCGCGTACCTGCAGAAAACAGCTCTTCCAACCGGACAGTGTGAGAGTCAGCGCCTGCTGCCCGGCCCGCAGAGATTCTGATGATGAGGAGGGAGGAGACTGAGAGTGCTGGGGGAAGTGTCAGACGATGCTAAATGCTTTCCTATCACTTATTTCATGTTTTAGTTATAAATCAGCCTGAAAATAGAACGGGAGTGGAAGTGCGAAGGACATGCATTTCATTCCTGGCAGAGGCTGCCCAGTCAGGACTCCTGGTCCTCTGAAGACAAAGCAGCTTTCTTTCAGGGAGTGGAGGGTAGGGGAGCGGGATAGCGTGCCTCCCCCACCGTTTCCCCCATGAGCAAACGGGCTCAGAGTAGCTGTGTCCCCTGGGCTGAGGTGCCAGCCCTGGGACCTCACTCAGCATTCTTCAAAGAGTCTGTGCACCCCACTTCCTCCAGCTTCTTCATGTAGGGCTGGAGAAGTTGTGAACCTTTGTCAGAAGACAAAAGCACAGACTTAAAGATCTAAGTGGCTTTGATTTGCAATTCTAGAAGTGAGCAACACCTCATTCTATAAAATGAGCTGAGCAGAGGAGGCTGGCTTAGCAGACAGAGAAGGGCTGGAGAAAGCAGAAACAGAGAACAAACATGGATTGATCATGTCAAAGTTACTTTCCTTATAGGGTTAAACCAGAGGGGACTTCCTTATTACTCAGGTTGACTCAGATTAATTGGAATGTTTTAGGGGAACTGGACCGTTTCAAAGTTCAGTTTGACGACACGGCATTTAGCACAACTGACTCCATTCCGGTGTCTGGCCTGCTGGGGCCTAATGCAGGAGACGAGTCCCATAACAACCGTCTCCCATAAATGATGTTTCACACCTCGAACCCCAACCCAAAGCTCTCACTGACCCATGTATTTTCTGAGACTGTTTGGTTCCCCAGCCACCAGAAAATCAGGCATAAATTATAAGCCACTCTGTATTTTAAAACCATAATCATGCTGGGTGCAGTGGCTCATGCCTATAATCCAAGCACTTTGGGAGGCCGAGGCGGGTGGATCACCTGAGGTAAGGAGTTTGAGACCAGCCTGGCCAACGTGGTGAAACCCCCATCTGTACCAATAATACAAAAATTAGCTGGGCACCATGGCAGATGCCTGTAATCACAGCTACTTGGGAGGCTGAGGCAGGACAATCGCTTGAACCCGGGAGGCGGAGGTGGCAGTGAGCCAAGATTGCACCATTGCACTCCAGTCCAGGCAACTAGAGCAAAACTCCTCTCCAGAAATAATAATAATAATAATAAATAAATAAAACCATAGTCATGTAAATCCATTCAATACAAACCAGCGTGGATTAGTTTTGACACTGCTATAAAGAAATACACGAGACTGGGTAATTTATGAAGGAAAGAGATTTACTTGACTTACAGTTCTGCATGGCTGGGGAGGCCTCAGGAAACTTACAATCACGGCAGAAGGAGAAGGAGGCACGTCTTATGTGGCGGCAGCAAGAGAGCGGGTGAAGAGGGAAGAGCCCCTTGTGAAACCATCAGATCTCCTGAGAACTCTCTCACTATTACAAGAACAGCATGAGGGAAACCACCTCCAAGATTCAATCACCTCCTACCAGGTCCCTCCCGCCACATGTGAGGATTACAGTTTGAGATGAGATGGGGTGGGGACTCAGAGACAAACCATATCACAGTGCCTCCCTCAAATTTTTATTTTACATAGCCACAGTCTAAAAGTATTAAACATTGTCTTAGGAAGGTCCAACCACATGTCCCCACCTGATAGGCCAGCTGGAGTCCCCAGGGCCTGCAGCTCAGCCCAGGGCTGACCCCAAAGACCCCTCAGGGCTCCCTAAATGTTACTCACGTTATCCTCCCCTGGAAAGGAGGATTGCACCCAGAATGTCACTTGCTAATTTAGACCTGCCAGATTGGGAGAATAGGGATCTGAATCCTGCCGGAATTTGAATAGAAAGAATGTCCCAGATTTTGACTGGTGTTTCTTCAGTTGATTTAAATAGTTTTATTCACTATAATACGTGTTAGGCCTAACAAATAAGATAAGCGTGAAGACAAATTCCTCTGTGAACTCATCTTGAAGTAAGCACTCATAACATTTTGGTATATGCTCTACTGACATTTTTATTTCTGAGCATCTATTGGTACGCCTGGCATTTTTCTTTCAAGGCTATGTTGAACACACTATTAGTAACTTATTTTTGTTATTTATAATAATCCCAAGTCCCCTTTGATGATTAAAGGATAATTTTCAAGAAAAGGTAAAACCATGACTCTCTTAAAGATATAAACACAAGTTTTAAAATTATTTAATTGATTAATGAAATTCCATTCCACCTCTTTGTAAAATGATTCACTAAGGAAGGAAAAGATTACAGAGCACAAGATTAGTGGAGAATTCAAACAAACTCCCAGGTAATTCAACATAAGCGCAAATCCCTTTTTCATAGCCCGCTCCAGTTCTCCCCATTCCATCTCCAACACAACACAGCCTTTCCCAGCCAGCACGATCCCCTCAGAAGCACAGAGAAGTGTCCCTTCCTGTATCTGTGTTCTAAGACCCTAAGCTTTCCCGTCCCTAATTCTTCCCAGTTAGGAGTCATTTCCCACTTCGCAGACTGATCTATAGCACATTTTTCGTTCTTACCACGTCTGTCATAAATTAGCCTGCAGACCCATCAGATAGGGGCTGCAGGAGAATTTGACAAAGTGGAACTTAACTGAGCTCTGTTCTTACACAAAACAGAAACTGCAAAAAATTTCCCCAATCTCTGTAATCCAAAATTCTCCCACCTTTTTCCATTCTGGGAAACAGCTTGCTGCAAAGAACCATCCTTCCCCATACGACTTAGAGAAGACTTGCTATCCTTAACTCTCTGATGACTCCCACAATACTTACGGATGATCCCCTAATTTATCTGTGACAAGGCCAGACCCAAACTCTCCAATCTCCGGTCTTTGTCTCATAAATGACTGGCTGAAACATTTGTCCCCCTGAAACTAGCTAGGCACAGAGATAAACACTTCTTGCTCAGCTAACTAACTGAGATTCCGCCTGAGTACAGAAACAATTCCAACTGTAAATTCACCCCATCGCTAACTTGTCTAATCCTCCCTATACAAGTCTGAGTGAAAACTGCCTCCAACTTTTGTGCTTTTATTTTATTTCACTTTATTTATTTATTTAGAGACAGAGTCTCACTCTGTCCCCCAGGTTGGAATGCAGTGGTGCAGTCTCATCTCACTGCAACCTCCACCTCCTGGATTCAAACAATTCTCCTGCCTCAGCCTCCTAAGGAGCTGGGACTACAGGTGTGCACCACCACACGTGGCTAATTTTTTGTATTTTTAGTAGAGACAGGGTTTCACACTATTGGTCAGGCTGGTCTCAAACTCCTGACCTCAGGTGATCTACCCACCTTGGCCTCCCGAAGTGCTGGGATTACAGGCATGAGCCACCGTGCCCAGCCTCCTCCAACTATTATTATTCTAAGTGAAGTAACTCAGGAATGGAAAAGCAAACATCATACGTTCTCACTCATAAGTGGGAGCTAAACTATGAGGACACAAAGATGTAAGAATAATACAGTGGGGCCAGGCGCAGTGGCTCACGCCTGTAATCCCAGCACTTCAGGAGGCCGAGGCAGGTGGATCACAAGATCAAGAGTTCGAGACCAACCTGGCCACTACGGTAAAATCCTGTCTCTACCAAAAATACAAAAATTAGCCAGGAGTGGTGGGGCACACCTGTAGTCCCAGCTGTGGGACTACAGCTGAAAGTCCCTTAGCTGTAGTCATGAGAATTGCTTCAACCTGGGAGGTGGAGTTGCAGTCAGCCAAGATCTTGTCACTTTACTCCAGCCTGGGTGACAGAGCAAGATTCCATCTCAAATAGAAAAACAAAGCAGTTTGCTCTGTTTGCAGATCCCTGGGCCCAAGAGGCTGGGTCTGTTCAGGTAAGCGCCTTCTAATTTGTACCAACATTCATAAGCGGTCGGATGGCCACTGCAGACTTGCTAGAAGTGATTTTTCTCTTCTATTCATTTCCACAAAATCTTATAGTACCTCTCATACACCATTCTATGTTATTGGTTTTTTTGTATTTGAATTGTCTTCTTATCTAGAAGGTGAGTTCTGAGAGTGCAGGGGTTCTATCTTACTTATCTTCATTCATTCATTCTTTCTTTCATGCTCTCACTCCATAAAGACCCTTGAGACCCCATCGTATTCGTTCAATTAAAGCTTGCTGAAAGAATACCTGAGTGAAATGCCACCTGCCCAGGTAGCCCACGTTCCTCGTGTATCTTCCCTGCTCTTTCGTCCAGTTTCCAGAATCAGACCCCCACACACCCGCCTTTAGAGCTAGTGTCAGGTGTGGGTGGCCAAGCAGCATCTGATATGAGCAAAGGTGGCCTTGCTCTTCTCTGCTCTCTTTACAGACCCCCAAGTGCATTCTTTGCTAAAATTTCCCCCTACCCCATTGTCTAGGAGCATTCCCTCCAGGCTGCACATTGTTCTACCAACTCCTAGGGTCATCCGCACAGCCCTGCCAGTATAGATGAAGCACATTCCAGGGCTCCTTCAGAAGGGGGACAGAACCTTGGAGCAGGAGGCAACCCTCAAAGAAACAGGCAGGCAGAGAGGTGGGCCCCGGTCCCAGAGCAGGATCCTAGCAGGGAGCAGATGCACCTCAGCTTCTACTGGGGAGTTGCCAGGAAACACTTGTGTGTCAGTCTACACACTCCCAGCTGGTAGCTTTCTGGGAGACAGAGTAGAGAAGCCTGCAAACACTGAACAAGTAGAGCAATTGATTTTGTTCATGCTATTGCAATAGGAAGAACGCCCGGACCTGAAGACTAGAGGAATGGAAGGCAGTTTTTTTTCAGGCAAACTTTTCATTGAATGTTAACAAATTTTTAGATACATATGACCACTATCACAAGGAACATACATAACATTCCCATTGCCCGCCAGGGTTCTACTGTGCCGCATTCCATTTCACACCCCTGCCAATGGTCCAAGGCAACCATTCATCTTCTCCCGTCATGACTTTTTTTTTCTACAGTTTTTATATAAATGGAATTACAGGGTTTATATCATATGTACTCTTGATATGTAGCTTAATTCTTTTTTTCATTAGACAGTCTTGCTGTGTCACCCAGGGATTACAGGCAGGCACCACCACACCCGGCTAATTTTTGTATTTTTAATAGAGACGGGGTTTCACCGTGTTGGTCAGGCTGGTCTTGAACTCCTGATCTTGTGATCTGCCCGCCTCAGCCTCCCAAAGTGCTGGGATTACAGGCATGAGCCACTGCGCCTGGCAGAGCAAACTGCTTCTATGCCACTCCCCTCCTCAGCAAGGCACCTCACCCTCCGCCAGGCACCCTGGTACAGGACTCAGCCAGCCTGCTTCTCTGTGACTGGCAGCCAGGGCTTCATGGAGGAGATGACATGGGAGTTTGCTGTAAGAACAGAGAGGACTTAGACAAGTGGGGAGGTAAGGAAGGTGGCAAGGGAGCAGATGAGAGGAGAGAGGAGGGTATTCCAGGCAGAAGGATTGGTGGACCAACATCCTGAAAGCAGCGGATAACAGGATCTTACAGGAGTGAAGATTCTGCTGGGGCTGTTCCCTGGACGGTCACGGGGCACTCACCTTCATGGTGGGTGCTCTTGGGTCACACACGCAGGCCAGCCAAGCAGGGCAGCCCAGTGACTGGAAAGCCTAGGCCTGGGAGCTCTTCTGAGTTGAATTTTGTCCCCCCTAAATTGGTACGTTGGAAACTTAACCCCTAGTATCTCTGAATATGACTGTACTTGGAGACGGGGCCTTTAAGGACACACACCAGGGATGTCTCTGCACAGAGAAAAGACCATGTGAGCACCCCATGAGTAGCGGCCATCTGCAAGCCAAGGAGAGAGGCCCCAGAGAGTTTCGATCGTTTTGCCCAGGCTGGAGTGCAATGACGTGATCTCGGCTCACTACAACCTTCACCTCCCAGGTTCAAGCAATTCTCCTGCCTCAGCCTCCTGAGTAGCTGGGATTATTGGCATGTGCTACCACGCCTGGCTAATTTTTATATTTTTAGCAGAGATGGGGTTTCACCATGTTGGCCAGGCTTGGTCTCGAACCCCTGACCTCAGGTGATCTGCCTGCCTCAGCATCCCAAAATGCTAGGATTATAGGCGTGAGCCACCACACCTGCCCTGGATAAGTTTTAAGACCTTCGAGGTGGAAGCCCAGGCTGCCTTTATGAGAGTCTTTGGGAGATTCTGCCAGTGACTGACGGCCTTCGAAGCCTGGACAAGCTGCATTGGCCCAGACATCGGCAGCACATCATTCTTCAGGCAGCCCCTTTCATGGTGATAAAGACAAGAAAACTGTGACTAGTGCACAGGTGGAAACCAGAACCAGAAAGGAAAAAGGAGTGGGCATGGTCTGGGGTTGCAACTGGCAGACTGGGTATGTGTGAGGCTCCCTCTGAGATCGCCCATGAATGAGTAAAGACACTTGGAGGCTAATGTATTTGTATGGGGGGATGAGCGGCTCAGAACCTGCAATTTGGGCACAAGGGTAAGTGTGACCTCATTTTGCAGTCACCAACAGAGTCACCCAGGGGAGATTAGACCCAGGGACTGGGGAAGTTTGGGGCTGAGAATTCATGTGACGAGGCTGCTCAAGGCATCTGCAGAGTAACCCTGAGTGCTAGGGGGTGGACTGTCCCACATTCACTCTCTGGGAGGTTTTCTTCGATGAAGGTGGGCCTGAGAAACAGGATACAAATATGCAGAGCTGAGAGCTTGCAAAGCAGGGTTGTGTTCAGAAAAAGTATCCCAGCCGGGTGTGGTGGCTCATGCCTGTAATCCCAGCACTTTGGGAGGCCGAGGCAGGCAGATCACTTGAGGTCAGGAGTTCAAGACCAGCCTGGCCAACATGGCAAAACCCCCTCTCTACTAAAAATACAAAAATTAGCTGGACATGGTGATGCACGCCTGTAATCCTAGCTACTCAGGAGGCTGAGGCAGGAGAGTCGCTTGAACACGGGAGGTGGAGGTTGCAGTGAGCCGAGATCTCACCCCTGGAAATCAAAAAAAACAAAAAAACAAAAAAGAAAGAAAGAAAGAAAAGAAAAGAAAAGAAAAAGGAAGCACCATTCAATTTGGTGTGGATTTATTGAGCATCTACTCCCTGCCAGGAACTGTCTAAACACTAAGGATACTGTAAATGACATTCCCTGCCCTCGCAGAGCTCAAGATTTAATGACCCCATAACCTAATGCAGTTTTTCAAATGTCGTATAGCCTCCTGATGTGTACAAAGGGTAAAATCCCTGGTCTCAACCAGGCGCAGTGGCTCACGCCTGTAATCCTAGCACTTTGGGAGGCCAAGGTGGGTGGATCACCTGAGGTCAGGAGTTCAAGACCAGCCTGGCCATCACAGTGAAACCCCATCTTTAAAAAAAAAAAAAAACCCTGGTCCCTCTGGTGGAAGAAGCCAGAGCAATCACCATGTCTCACCCCAGGACTTCAGGAAGTTCTCAAACATGTAGGGTCTCCTGCAAGATCTGGAAAGGTCATAAGAGCTAGTGTGTATTAAACACTTAGTATGGGCCAGGCACTCTTCTAAAAACATTAGCACATGGCCGGGCGTGGTGGCTCACGCCTGTAATCCCAGCACTTTGGGAGGCTGAGGTGGGTGGATCACGAGGTCAAGAAATCGAGACCAGCCTGACCAACATGGTGAAACCCCGTCTCTACTAAAAACACAAAAGTTAGCTGGGTGTGGTGGTGCGTGCCTATAATCCCAGCTACTCGGGAGGCTGAGGCAAGAGAATTGCTTGAACCTGGGAGGCGGTGGTTACAGTGAGCTGAGATCGCACCATTGCACTCCATCCTAGGCAAGAGAGCAAGACTCCGTCTCAAAAAAAAAAAAAAAAGAAAACATTAGCACATGAACTCTCACCACAAACCCATAATGTAGGAACTATCATCCCCCTTTTACAGATGGAAAGGAAATCAGAGAATGAAGTCACTTCCCACAAGGACCAACTCCAGGGCCCACGACTTGTGATCTCACCTGGCTTAGCCGCTCCGCAGAGCTCCTCACAAGCCGTGAAGTGCAGTGCAAGGAAACCCCATCGCATCACCTCCATCCTCATGATGATGGTGGTGCGATGGTGGCAGTGGCGATGAGGTAACTCAGTTCCTTTACTTCCTGCAGAGAATGCCTGGTTCCTCTAAATGGCTTGGTGTTGTTTTGTTTGTTCTTTGGTTTGTTTTTTTGTTTGCCTGTTTTGGGAGAGGGTCTTACTCTGGCCCAAGCTGCAGTGCATGATAAAACCTTAACTTACTGCAGCCTTGACCTCCCAGGCTCAAGCAGTCCTCCCACCTAAGCCTCCGAAGCAGCTGGGACAACAGGCGTGTGCCACCACACTTGGCTAATTTTTGTATTTTTTGTAGATTCACAGTTTCACTATGTTACCCAGGCTAGTGTTGAAATCCTGAGCTCAAGTAATCCTCCCACCTCCCTAAGTGCTGGGAATACAGGCATGAGCCACCACGCCCAGCCTAATTTTTTTTAACGTACGTTTTCATTTTACCGGTTCTATTGTAAGTGCTTTTTGCTGTAACACATTTCTAATACATTTGAAGCAAATGTGGCATTAATTTTGAAGGAACGATCTTTCCTATGAAAACCTTTATTCAGCCATTTGCAGGAGGGAGGGGGACAAAGAGAGACAGAGAGTGCAGGCGTTTGCAGACAGGAGGCAGAACAAGAGAACATTTGCTAAAGAAATGACCTAGGCACTCAGGAGATGTTAGAAGACACGCGAGGGCCTTTTCCAGCGCTCAGTGCTGGCTGTGACTCTCAGTCCCACCTGTGCCAGATGACATGTCAGACAAACTCCAGAAATCCCCCAAGCCTGGGTTTCCTCGTCCGCAAAGCAAGAGATCTCACTGGGATTTTCTCCCACATTAAAGGAAACAAACAGTTTGCACAAAACCTGGAACAGAACAGGAACGCAGACTGTGCCCTATTCACCCTCTTCTGTACCCTGAGTACAAGGCTGAAAACGTCAACAGAGGGAGCCGGCTGGTCTGGGTCCCTCGGTCTGGGAAGCTTGCTGTGTGGGTTCAGGGTGGATTCTCTGTCTGTGGGTAAAGGGATGAGGACTTTAAACCATGGTCAGACTCCCCGGCCTGTGGGCACTGTGCTGGGGACGGAAAACAGAGCCCTCTGAAGGCGCAATGACGTGCCATCTGCATTTCTTGTAGAGAACAGACGCTCTTTTCCATCGGGAAACATTCCCATATGGCCTGGCCTTGTCGCAGTTTCCAATAAGGGATGGTCTTCAATTTTGCAATTAAAGGTGTCCCTTGGCCACAGCCAGAAAAGAAACTGAGTTTTCATTGAGCCCCAGCAGTGCCTTTGTTTTGCCTCTGGCAAGAGGGAAGCCAGCCCTCTGTGGCCCCAATGCCCTGTCAGCTCTCCCTGAGGTCCCCAGTTGAGGGAAGTGTTGGGGCCTTCCCTTTAGGGGTGGCTGGAAGTCCCAAAAAAGGCTGCACTGCGTGAATGAGGAGGAGGAGGGCGTCAGAGTACAGGGCTAGTGCTGTCGGAATGAACTTCCGGAGACCTTTCCTCCAGCGTCTCACACCTTCACTTTCTCCCTGCTAACCGTCTAAATCCCCATCTTCCATTTTTCCTCCTCTCTAGCCTTAGGGCACACACAGCCTCCGGGTCATAAGACCTCTTTAGATGAAACACACAGGCGGCATCATCCCTCCGCCAGCTGGCCAGGTCCTCCCCTCGACCGGCCGGCATCCCCGGGGCCCCCAGCAGCCCCGTGTGATGAGGGGCTCTACGCAGCCTCCACCCTCGGGTCCAGCCTTTTCCACTTGCCCGGCCCAGCTCTTGTCCCTCCAAGAAACTTCAGCTTGCTGTTCCTTTCCCCTTCCATCCTGCCTCACTACTACCTGAGTCTGATCCATGCTTTTAACTCCCTGATCAGGTCTGACTTCCTCCTGGCCAGGACTCCCCCTCGCCCTCCCAGTAATGCATCCACAGGTAACCGCAGCAAGCCTTGGCCCCGTTCCCGGCAGCCCCTGGTGCTTTCCTGCCTCCTAGAAACTGTTCCCACAAACCGCCATCCCAGCCAGCTCCACTTCCCCGGAGAGAGCTGAACCTTGAGCATCCCATAGATATGATTTTCCAGCGGTGGCCAAAGGAGGGGACACGTTCACCTCCTGTCCTGCTGCTCTGTCCTCTCTGGGCAACTCCTCTGTCCCCAAGCTGTCTCCTGTTGCAGGGAGTCCCAGCCTGGGCAGCATTCCAGGTCTCCCCCGAACTTCCGTCCTCCATCGTGTGTTTATCTCCCATGTCCCAATCCCTCAGAACTTCACGTGGGCTCTGAATCCATTAACTGGCTGTGTGACCTGCAAACCAACTCATCCTCTCTGAACTGCAGCTTCCTTAAATAAAACTTGGGAGGGCTAATGCCTTTTTTTTATTTCTTTTTTGAGATGGAGTCTTACTCTGTCACCCAGGAATGCAGTGGCGCAATCTCAACTCACCGCAACCTCCGCCTCCCGGGTTTAAGTGATTCTCATGCCCCAGCCTCCTGAGTAGATAGGATTACAGATGTGCACCACCACACCCGGCTAACTTTTGTATTTTCAGTAGAGACGGGGCTTCACTATGTTGGCCAGGCTGGTCTCAAACTCCTGACCTCAAGTGATCCGCCCGCCTCAGCCTCCCAAAGTGCTGGGATTACAGGCGTGAGCCACCGCACCCAGCCATGCCCACATTATTGGCTGCTGTGATTACTTCATTAGACAACAAACAAAAACATCTCCTTCTTCCTTCCTCAGTGGCGGTAAATCTCCAGGATGGGGTGAGAGGGTGAGGACAGGCTCCCCACCATCCTCACAAGTGACTGCCCCTGCCTCAGGCAAGATGCCCTGACTCAACCCTGCAAGTTGCAGGAAAGCTGAGCTCAGTCTCTCTCTCAAGAACCTGGTCTAAAAGAGAAATGGTTCCTGCTGCCAGGGATCCATGGCTTTCCACGGTTGACCTATAAGGTCAGCCATCTTGAGTTGATAGTATGAACCGCCGTACTATATGGTGGGTCACTTAGAGCCTGCAGCAGTTGGATGGCGACTGCCCACAAAGAACAGGTAAATTTGGTAGATCTTTGTGTCTAGTGGTTGCTTAACAGAAGATTTTTATGGATTTAAACCAACCACCCTGATTGAAACCACACCTTCCTTCCCTTTCCAAGCTAAAAACGTATTGAATGGGGTTCTTTGCTATGGCACCTACATGGAGGGCACCTGGGGGGCTCTGGCCAGGAATCCAGCTGTTGAGTCCTTCAGAGTTGTTACCTGGGAGCCACAACTATGAAGCATGTCTGTCCTTCTACAGGCCCCTTAAAACCACCTTCCAAACAGCCACTTCCAAACTCATACAGCCATTAGGAGAGCTGATGGCACTGATTTTATCCTTTGTGCTTCTGATGTCAGAGGCACATAAGCAGATCAGAACACGGGCGGGATGCTACCTTCTGGCACTTTCTGCCAAAATTTGCCTACAGCACGTGATGGCTGTTTAGAGGTAAGCTAAAAAATCTGGTGGAAAGAGCCTGGAGTCATTTGGAATTTTGAAGACATAAGCCAGCCATGTGTCGCTGACACTGCTGGTTGCCTACTTAACATGCGTTTCTCACCCACCCTTCTTTCCTCTTTCGAATCAGAATAGCATCTGCGCTCCTGTGCTCAGCTTTGTGTTTCACAAGGGGCTGATCACAGCTCCAGCCCAAGGGTTGAATCCTCATAGGTTCAAGCTAATCATGGGTTCCCGAACCCTTTGTTGGTAATTGATTTAGATAAGGGTAGGTGACATAGATTTCTTTTTTTTCTTTTTCTTTTCTTTTTTTTTTTTTTTTTTTTTTGAGATGGAGTCTTGCTGTTACCCCAGGCTGGAGTGGGTGATCTCGGCTGACTGCAACCTCTGCCTCCTGGGTTCAAGCAATTCTCCTGCCTCAGCCTCCCAAGTAGCTGGGACTACAGGCACGTGCTACCACACCCAGCTAATTTTTGTATTTTTAGTAGAGATGAGGTTTCACCATGTTGGCCAGGCTGGTCTTGAACTTTTGACATCAGGTGATCCACCTCCCAAAGTGATGGGATTACAGGTGTGAGCCACCGCTCCCAGCCTGTGACATTACTTTGTAGCCAATAAGACATTGAAGGAAGTCTGCTGGGGGACTCGTGGGAATGTTTTCCTTGCCCTTTAAAAGAAATCTAAAGAAATGGCCTCTTCCTGCCTCAGGACCTTGTTGTGTCTGAATACAATGCCTGGACCTGTTCCAGCTGTCTTGTGACCACGTGGGGACTCCAGCCTTGGAATGTACATGGAAGAGTGCAGAGACTGAGAGTGACAGAGAAGCAGAGCTGGAGCTCCGGGTCCCCCGGGCTTGCCCAACCTACTACCTTCCTGTGAAGCTGGTTCAGTTGAAATTAGCCACACAGGGATCCTCAATGATATACTCTGTGTGTTTGATCAAGTCTCTCTGGGTCTCATTTTCTACAACGTACAAAAATGGTTTGCTTTCCTCAAGCACACTGGAAGAAACACATTCATGATTGATAAATACAGAACCCATCCAATGGCAGCTAATAGAATGTTAACAGTGGAGTCCTGTATTATTTTACATGTTTTAAAAATTGTTTTGGTTACATGTAACAGTCACTCAACTTAAACTAGGCTTAAACACAAGTGAGCAAGTGAGAATTTATCATTAAGCACATGGGCCTGGTTCATGAAAACCTAAGCTTGGTGTGTGGTTGAGGTTTGAGAATACAATGGAATCCAGGATTCAGATGCCTTCAGGACACTAGGTTGAATAGGGTTCTCAGAAGTCCATGCCCACCTGGAACTTCAGAATATGACCTTATCTAGAAATGAGATCTTTGTAGAAGTGATTAGTTAAAATGAGGTTGTCGGTGGGGCGCGGTGGCTCACGCCTGTAATCCCAGCACTTTGGGAGGCCGAGGCGGGTGGATCACGAGTTCAGGAGATCGAGACCATCCTGGCCAACATGGTAAAACCCTGTCTCTATTAAAAAATACAAAAATTAGCTGGGCGTGGTGGCGCGCGCCTGTAGTCCCAGCTACTCGGGAGGCTGAGGCAGGAGAATTGCTTGAACCCAGGACGTGGAGGTTGCAGTGAGCCAAGATCACGCCACTGTACTCCAGCTTGGCACCCAGCAACAGAGCGAGACTCTGTCTGGAAAAAAAAAAAATGAGGTTGTCACCCTGGATTATAATGGGCCTTAATCCAATGACTGGTGTCGTTATAGGAAGAAACACACAGAGATGCAAAGTGTGACAAAGAAGGCAGATGTTGACTGGCACGGTGGCTCATGCCTGTAATCCCAGCACTTTGGGAAGCTGAGGCAGGCAGATCACCTGAGGTTAGGAATTTGAGACCAGCCTGGCCAACATGGTGAAACCCCATCACTACTAAAAATGCAAAAATTAGCTGGGTGTGGTGGTGGGCACCTGTAATCCCAGTTACTCGAGAGGCTGAAACAGGAGAATCACTTGAACCCAGAGACGAAAGTTGTAGTGAGCTGAGGTACCGCCATTGCACGCCAGCCTAGGCAAGAAGATCAAGACTCTGCCTCAAAAAAAAAAAAAAGAAGGCAGATACTGAAGTAAAACATCTACAGCCAAAAAAACAAAAGCCAAGAATTGCTGACAGCCACCAGAGCTAGAAGAGGCAAAGAAGGATCCTCTTCTAGAACCTTCAGAGACAACATGGCCTTGCTGATACGCAGATTTCAGGCTTCTATCTAGAACAAATTAATTTCTGTCACTTTAAGCCACCCAGTTTGTGGTAATTAATTACAGCAGCCCTAGGAAACGAAAATCTCTGCTTTCTCCAGCCTCTTCCCTCTTTGTTGTGTTGGCTTCTCTTTTCTTTGTGGCTACAGACCAACCCCTGTACTCTCTAAACCACAGAGCTGCCAACAACTTGCATATTTGACACCTGTCAATCAAGCTTCAAGAAGGAAAAACAGTACTCTCTGTTTTCCAAATCCAGTTCTCTGGGAAATAACTTTGATTGGCCTTTTGACTCGCAAACTAAATTTGGCCCAATCAGCTGCGTCCAATGGCAGACTGGCATTGAACCAAGACGGCAGCTCCTACGGTAGCCATCTTGGGAACAGAAGATGAGGGAAATTTCTGGAGTAACAAGTGTCAGCTCCAGTTATCTTTAAATAGTTATTCCATAATACTAGCTCCCCTGGACCATGTTAATCTTTTATATTTTCATGTATATCTATCAATAAACCATGGAGTGAAGATAAAGAAAAAAAACGTGGATCTTAAAAAGCCGGATATCTCAGCTGACCAGTGAATGCTTTTGAAAAGGATGTAATGGACACTGGTACTCTTAGAAGTAATAACGGCATAATTTATAAAGTAACTAATTTGATTGTCCCCACTCCAGCTGTCTGCATGGAAAATTGAGTTGAGGGAATTCAGCCCCATGCAAAAGTGCTAGGCAGGAGTAGCCAAATAGGGCCGGGTGTGGTGGTTTATGCCTGTAATCCCACCACTTTGGGAGGCCGAGGTGGGTAAATTACTTGAGGTCAGGAGTTCCAGACCAGCCTGGGCAATATGGTAAAACCCCATCTCCACTAAAAATATAAAAATTAGCCTGGCATACTGGTGGGTGCCTGTAATCCCAGCTACTTGGGAGGCTGAGGCAGGAGAATCTCTCGAACTCGGGAGGCAGAGGGTGCAGTGAGCCGAGATTGCACCACTGCCCTCCAGCCTGGGTGACAGAGTGAGACTCTGTCTCAAAAACAACAAACAAACCAACAAAATCTCATGATAAAAACTGAATAGATACAAATAAATAACCTAAATATACTCTTGTTTGTTTTAGAAATTAGCAAGCTGAATTTGATCAGAAATGACTAAAGCAAGTCCGGAGATACCGACTGCTGAATATTTCTACACAGGCAGTTCCTGTGGTGTGCTGAGGGCTGAGATACTTGCAGCAACTTTGTGGCCATTCTCTTAGACCATTGGGTAATAAGCTGGGCTGACCATGACTCATAAAACCTTTAGGCACAAATTTTGTAATTGCACCATTATTACAAATTTTATTGCCTGGCAGTCCCAGTTTCTTGTACATAACTGATGTAAAGACTCAATCATTAAAGGGGAGGTTTGAGATAGGATCAAAACTACCTTAGTTCTTTTTGAAAAAGTCTCTTGCAGTCAAATTATTTCCCAGGAATGTTTCTGTACTATTGGTATGTTTAAAAAAAAATTCTAGGTCACTTCTTTTTTTGAGACAGGGTCTTGCTCTGTCATCCAGGCTGGAATGCAGTAGTGCAATATCGGCTCACTGCAGCCTGGACCTCCCTGGGCTCAGGTGATCCTCCCACTTCAGCCTCCTGAGTAGCTGGTACTACAAGCGCACACCACCATGCCCAGCTAATTTTCCTATTTTTTGTAGAGATGGAGTTTTGCCACATTGCCCGGGCTAATGTCTTGGGCTCAAGGAATTCCACCACCTCAGGTGTAAGCCACTGCACCTGGTCCTAAATTCCCTCAGGGTTTTTCTCAAGTTGTCTACAGTAATCATAAGTACAGCATTTTCTTTCTTTCTTTCTTTTTTTGAGACAGTCTCACTCTGTCGCCCAGGCTGGAGTGCAGTGGTGCGATCTCTGCTCACTGCAAACTCCACCTCCCGGATTCAAGCGATTCTCCTGCCTCAGCCTCCTGAGCAGCAGGCCAAGGTGAGTGGATCACCTGAAGTCGAGTGTTCAAGACCAGCCTGACTGACATGGAGAAACTCTGTCTCTTCTAAAAATACAAAAATTAGCCATCTCCGCTCATTGCAACCTCCGCCCTTCTGAGTTCAAGTGATTCTCCTGCCTCAGCGTCTGATGTTCTTATAAGAACATAAATTCTTAGGTTTTTGAACGTGACCTCATTTAATCCTGGTTACTTTCTTACTCCAAATACAACCATACCGGGGATTAGGGCTTCACTATATGAATTTGGGGGGCACAAAAACATTCAGTTCGTAACACTTGTTCAGCTTAAAAAGGAAGGAAATGCAGACACAGGCTACAACATTGATGAATCTTGAGGACATGATGCTAAATAAAATATGCCACATGAAAAAGGAAAAATGTTGTATGATTTCACTTTGAGCTACCTATACTAGTCAAACTCATAGAGACAGAAAGTAGAAGGGCAGTTGCCAGGGGGTGTGGGGAGCAGGGGATGAGGAGTTACTGGTTAATAGGTACAGAGTTTCAGTTTTGCAAGATGAAGAGTTCTGGAGATGAATGTTGGTGATGGTTGCACAACATTGTCAATACGCTTACTACCATTAAATTGTAAACTTAAGAATGGTCAAGATGGCTGGGCACAGTGCCTCACGCCTGTAATCCCAGCACTTTGGGAGGCCAAGGCGGGCGGATCACCTGGGGTCAGGAGTTCGAGACCAGCCTGGCCAACATGGTGAAACCCCATCTCTACCAAAAAAATACAAAAATTAGACAGGCTTGGTGGTGAACACCTGTAATCCCAGCTACTCAGGAGGCTGAGGCAGGAGAATCGCTTGAACCCGAGGGGCAGAGGTTGCAGTGAGCTGAGATCGCGCCATTGCACTCCAGCTTGGACGACAGCACAAGACTTTGGTCTCAAAAAGAAAAATGGTCAAGATGGTGAATTTTATGTTATATGTATTTTGTCACAATTTAAAATAATAAAGGCCAGACACAATGGCTTATGACTGTAAACCCAGCACTTTGGGAGCCTGAGGCAGGCGGATCACTCGAGCCAGAGGTTTGAGACGAACCTTGACAACATGGTGGAATCCCGTCTCTACAAAAACACACAAATTCACTGGGTGTGGTGGTGCACATCTGCAGTCCCAGCTACTTGGGAGGCTGAGACGCAGGGTCACCTAAGCGTGCATGATCCAGGCTGCAGTGACCTGTGATCGGCCTCTGCACTCCAGCTTGGGTGACAAAGTGAGACCCCGTCTTAAACAAAAATAATAAAATAAAATAATAAATAAGTAAAGCCACACTAAAAACATCGTCCAACTCCTGCACCACCTGGAGCCCTGAGGAGTGATTAGGAGCAGGCACTTTGAAATGAGATAGACCTGGGTTCTCACAGACCCACACATGAACTTGGAAAAGGTAGATAGATGCTCAATCTTCAAAAATGTCTCTTAAACCAAAATAAACATTTTATCTTTCAAGTGACTAAATCTTACCGAGTACCAGGATCCCTCTAGACTTCTTGGGAGTCTATTAATAAATTGCCAGTGGTCAGGATGTTTTAACAGTCCCTGAATAGATTCCCCAGCCTAAGCAGGGTCTGGTAACCTAAACCAATCTGTGAATATTTCAGAGTGTGCACTGTCTTAGCTCTATTCACCCTGTCGAAAAGACAGTGCTGCATGTATGTTTCAGACAGCATTTTATAAGGAGGCCACACCTCTGATTCCAGAAATAAAGAGCAAGTAACTCCATTGCCCCTGAACTTGTCAAGTTTGTTCCCTGAGAAGGTATTTCATATACCTAACACTAAACACCTAGAAAGACCCTACTTGGTTATTTTGATACATCTAGCCCAACTCTGTAACAGAACCAGTGATAGCCTCGCCAGGCTGTTATTTCCACCTCAAAGAATGGTTGAAATTCACCCTATGGGATGTTTGACATGGAAGAGCCTAAATGATGATTTCATCTTTCCCCACGCTTTGTGTGTTTGTTTGGAGACAGTCTCACTCTGTTGGACAGGCTGGAATGCAATGGTGTGATCTTGGCTCACTGCAGCCTCTGCCTCCCCAGTTCAAGCAATTCTCCTGCCTCAGCCTCTCAAGTAGCTGGGACTACAGGTGTATGCCACCACGCCTGGCTAATTTTTTTTTTATTTTTAGTAGAGACGAGGTTTCACCATGTTGTCTAGGCTGGTCTCAAACTCCTGAGCTCAGTTGATCCTCCTGCCTCAGCCTCCCAAAGATCACAGGCGTGAGCCATGGCTCCTGGACCCCGTGCTTTTCAAAATGAGAAAACTGAGTCCTAAAGAGGGGTAAGGGGCCAGGCACGGTGGCTCATGCCTATAATCCCAGCACTTTAGGAGGCCAAGGCGGGCAGATCACCTGAGGTTGGGAGTTCGAGACCAGCCTGACCAACATGGTGAAACCTCGTCTCTACTAAAAATACAAAAATTAGCCGGGCTTGGTGGTGCATGCCTGTAATCCCAGCTACTCAGGAGGCTGAGGCAGGAGAATCGCTTGAACCCAGGAGGCGGAGGTTGCAGTGAGCCGAGATGGTGCTACTGTGCTTTAGCCTGGATGATAGAGCAAGACTCCAGCTGAAAAAAAAAGAAGAAAAGAATAGAAAAAGTGACTTCAAAATAATTGAAATTCTTCCCTTGTGTTTCTCAGAAGCCACGAAGTGGGGCCAAATAAATGTTCCAGAGCAGTTCTTATTAGAAAGCCATTTTCTTTTCTAACCTCATACTTTAGCTGCTTCAGTGCCTCCTTCTACACATTTTTGGTGCTCATCTGGATCCAAATGTTGGAATAACACCACAAATTTATCTTCTCACCAATCTCAATCTCGTACAATGCTACTGAATTAACTTAAAAGGCATAAACCTTCAATGGTAGAGGTAATAGGAGGTGGGTCACACACAAGAGATTTCGGCAAAGCTCTGCAAGATGAGGAGCACCTAGAGAAGAAGAGTAGCTCCTGGGTGGGCTGAAGAAGTCCCAGCCAGAGCAAGGTGTTCAGCATAACACCCGGGAAAGATGTCAGCAAGTCTTGCACAAACGTAGAGATACGTGGGATTCAGAAATGATTGGTGGGCGTGAAATTGAGCCGAAATAGAAAATTAAGGAAGATGTCCATATGGAACAGCTGGACTCACCACCAACGTTCAAATCCACCCACTTCACAGGCACCTGTGGAAACACAAACACCTGGAAACAATACACATTCCCTCCAGGCAAACGATCAGATAACCTCTTCTTCAAGAAACTGAATGTTTCAGGGAAAAGAATGCTATGCTCTAGCCTTGAGGGGCCCAGGATAATGGACGGCAGCCCTCCAGGTCACTCAGAGACTTCCATGGGAGAAGCCCCAACTACAAAATTTGAAAGAGTGCCATTTCTAAGAAGGGGGATTTAGCAATATGGAGCACAATTACATATGCATTTACTCTCTGACCAGCAAGCCAACATCCACAAATCTACGCAAAAGGTACATTGACGAACTGTGAAAAACACATACACAACAGTGTTCATTGCAACTATATTTGTAATAGCAAAAGACTGGAACCAAATGGCAATAGAAACAGGTTGACCAAACATTCAACCCAAAACAATGGAGAGCTCTATAACTATAAAAAGAAATGAGGAAGATGCCTGTAAACTGCTAGGAGTTTATCTTCATGAAGTATTGTTAACAGGGGCGGGGAAAGCAGGGCACGTTCCCTTTTGTGTAAGAAGGGGGAAATAGAAATATAAAAGCATATGTTTATCTTTTGAAATAAACAATGGAAGAGTAAAACACAATCAATTTTTAAATGCTTATCTAAATATCTCAGTTAAAAGGTGGAAATTGGCAGACTCAGTAAAAGAAAAGCAAGACCCACCTACTGTACATGTTCTTTATAAGAAACCCCTTTTTATTTATTTATTTATTTATTTTTGAGATGGAGTCTCACTCTGTCGCCCAGGCTGGAGCACATTCGATCACTGCAACCTCTGCCTCCCTGGTAAAGCAATTCTCCTGCCTCAGCCTCCTCAGTAGTTGGGATTATAGGCATGTGCCACCACACCAGGCTAATTTTTTGGAGGGAGGACAGAGTCTCAATCTGTTGCCCAGGCTGGAGGTGCAGTGGTGTGATCTCGGCTCACGGCAATCTTTGCCTCCAGGGTTCAAGTGATTCTGCCACCTTGTAAGGCCGATAGGCTCGCTGGGAGCTGGATGGACAATACCCACCCCCTCCGCACCTGATAACACTGTTATCAGGAGGCCTGATGTCCTACTCAGCGCCTGCCTTCTCCATGTGGGCTTCCCACACCCACTCCTGCATTCCACCCCTAGCCCCACCCTCAGCACTAAATCATGCTCTCAGCCCAAAATTCAAAAATCCTGCTGAGAGCCTGACCAATGGCAGCTCGCCAAGTCCAGGTCCAGTCTCTCTATGACCAATGC
>CAUYLG010036763.1:0-32043 GCA_963573385.1 Cacajao melanocephalus | reverse complement strand
GAATCTCTGGGACATATTTAAAGCAGTGTCTAGAGGGAAATTCATAGCAATAAATGCCCGCATGAGGAGCAAGGAAAGGTTTCTTTCCTTTTTATTAATATGGCTAGTGGTCTGTATATTTTGTTGATCTTTTCAAAAAACCAGCTCCTGGATTTATTGATTTTTTGAACTTTTTTTGTGTGTCTATCTCCTTCAATTCTGCTCTAATCTTAGTTATTTCTTGTCTTCTGCTAGCTTTTGAGTTTTTTTGATCTTGCTCCTCTAGCTCTTTCAATTTTGATGATAAAGTGTCAATTTTAGATCTTTCCTTGCTTTTCATGTAGGCATTTACTGCTATAAGTTTTCCTCTAGACACTGCTTTAAATGTGTCCCAGAGATTCTGGTATGTTGTGTCTTCGTTCTCATTGGTTTCAAAGAACCTCTTTATTTCTGCCTTCATTTCATTGTTTATCCAGTCAACATTCAAGAGCCAGTTGTTCAGTTTCCATGAAATTGTGTGGTCCTGAGTTAGTTTCTTAATCCTGAGTTCTAATTTCATTGCACTGTGGTCTGAGAGACTGTTTGTTATGATTTCTGTTCTTTTGCATTTGCTGAGGAGTGATTTACTTCCGATTATGTGGTCAATTTTAGAGTAGGTGCAATGTGGTGCTGAGAAGAATGTATATTCTGTGGCTTTGGGGTGGTGAGTTCTGTAGATGACTATTAGGTTTGCTTGGTCCAGATCTGAATTAAAGTCCTGGATATCCTTGTTAACTTTCTGCCTCATTGACCTGTCTAATATTGATAGTGGCAGGTTAAAGTCTCCCACTATTATTGTGTAGGAATCTACATCTCTTTGGAGGTCCTTAATAACTTGCTTTATGTATCTGGGTGCTCCTGTATTGGGTGCATATAAATTTAGGATCATTAGCTGTTCTTGTTGCATTGATCCTTTTACCATTATAAAATGCCCTTCTTTGTCTCTTTTGATCTTTGTTGATTTAAAGTCTATTTTATCAGAGACTAGGATTGCAACTCCTGCCCTTTTTCTCTCCATTTGCTTGGTAAATCATCCTCCTTCCCTTTATTTCAAGCCTATGTGTGTCCTTGCATGTGAGATGGGTTTCCTGGATACAGCACACCAATGGGTTTTGACTTTTTAATCCAGTTTGCCAGTCTATGTCTTTTGACTGGGGCATTTAGCCTATTTACTTTTAAGGTTAATATTGTTATGTGTGAATCTGAGCCTGCCATTTTGATGCTAGCTGGTTGTTTTGCCCGTTAGTTGACAGTTTCTTCATTGTGTCAATGCTCTTTACCATTTGGTACATTTTGGGAGTGGCTGGTACTGGTTATTCCTTCCTATGTTTACTGCTTCTTTCAGGAGCTCTTGTAAGGCAAGCCTGGTGGTGATGAAATCTTTCAGCAATTGTTTGTTTGTAAAGGATTTTATTTCTCCTTCACTTATGAAGCTTAGTTTGGCTGGATATGAAATTCTAGGTTGAAAGTTCTTTTCTTTAAGGATGTTGAATACTGGCCCCCACTCTCTTATGGCTTATAGGGTTTCTGCTGAGAGATCCTCTGTGAGTCTGATGGGCTTCCCTGTGTGGGTAACCCAACATTTCTCTCTGGCTGCCCTTAACAATTTTTCCTTCATTTCAACCCTGGTGAATCTGACAATTATGTGCCTTGGGGTTGCTCTTCTTGAGGAATATCTTTGTGGTGTTCTCTGTATTTCCTGGACTTGAATGTTGGCCTGCCTTGCTAGGTTGAGGAAGTTCTCCTGGGTAATATCCTGAAGAGTGTTTTCCAGCTTGGATTCATTCTCTCCGTCGCATTCAGGTACACCTATCAAATGTTCATTAGGTCTTTTCACATAATCCCATATTTCTTGGAGACTTTGTTCATTTCTTTTCACTCTTTTCTCTCTAATCTTGCCTTCTTGTTTAACTTCCTTGAGTTGATCTTCAATCTCTGATATTCTTTCTTCTGCTTGGTCAATTCAGCTACTGAAACTTGTGTATGCTTCACAAAGTTCTCATGTTGTGTTTTTCAGCTCCATCAAGTCATTTATATTCTTCTCTAAGCTGTTTATTCTCGTTAGCATTTCATCAAACCTTTTTTCAAAGTTCTTAGTTTCTTTGCATTGGATTAGAACATGTTCTTTTAGCTCAGAGAAGTTTGTTATTACCCACCTTCTGAAGCCTGTTTCTGTCAATTCATCAGACTCATTCTCCATCCAGCTTTGTTCCCTTGCTGGTGAGGAGCTGTGATCCCTTAGAGGAGGAGAGGCATTTGGGTTTTGAATGTTTTCATCCTTTTTGTGCTGGTTTTTTCCATCTTTGCAGATGTATCTACCTGTGGTCTTTGTCGTTGGTGATTTTCAGATAGGGTCTCTGATTGGACATCCTTTTGGTTGATGATGAACTGATTTCTTTCTGTTTTTCAGTTTTCCTTCTAACAGTCAGGCCCCTCTGCTGTAGGACTGCTGGAGGTCCACTCCAGATTCTGCTTGCCTGCAGCAACTGCAGAACAATAAGGGTTGCTGCTAGTTTCTTTTTCTATTATCTTTGCCCAGAAGGATACCCACCAGGTGTCAGCCTGAGCTCTCCTTTATAATGTGTCTCTTTGGATATACAGGGGTCTGGGAGCTGCTTGAGGAGACAGTCTGTCCCTTACAAGAGCTCAAGTACTGAGCTGTGAACACTGCTGTTCTGTTCAGAGCTACTGGGCAGGTGTGTTTAAGTCTGCTGCAGCGGAACTCATAACTGCCTTTTTTTCCCAGGTGCTCTATCCTGGGAAGGTGGGGCTTTATTTATAAGTTCCTGACATACTGCTACCTTTTTTCAGAGATGCCCTGTCCAGCAAGGAGGTAGCCTAGTCACAATCTGCCACCAGAGGCGTTGCTGAGGTGCTGTGGGCTCTGCCCAGATGCTGTGTGAACTTCCTTGTGATTTTGTTTACAGAGGTATAGTTAGAACTGCCTCGGTAATGGCGGTCTGTCTCAGTAATGGCAGACTGCGTCTATAATGGCAGACTGCCTCAGTAATGGAGGATTGCCTCGGTAATGGCAGACTGCCTCAGTGATGGTGGACTGCCTCAGTGATGGTGAACTGCCTTGGTAGTGGTGACTGCCTCAGTAATGGTGGATGCCCTTCCCCCCACAGAGCTGGACCATCCCGGGTCCAGCTGTGCTTGCTCTGAAACTCTCAATCCAGAGTGTTTCAGATTGCTGGTCTTCGTGGGGGTGGGACCCGCCAAGCCAGATCACCTGGCTCCCTGTTTCAGCCCCCTTTTTTCAGTTGAATGGGCAGCTCTGTCTCCCAGCATTCCAGGCACCAGGTGAAACAGCCGCCCCGATTTGTGTGAGTTTTTATGTGGAGACTCGCTGCGCCGGCTAAAACAGCTGTGCTGGAAACTCGTGGCACTTTTCTGCCCGGGAATCTCCTGGTCTGTGGGCAGTAATAACTTGTTTGGAAATGCAGTGATCACTCACCCTCTGCGTTGTTCTCACTGGGAATTGCACTCCAGAGCTGTTCCTATTTGGCCATGATGGGTAGCTCTCCTGTTTGTATTTTTTTGCAGAGATGAGGTTTCACTATGTTGGCCAGGCTGGTCTTGAACTCCTGACCTCAAGTGATCCACCTGACTCAGCCTTCTAAAGTGCTGGGATTACAGGCGTGAGCCGTGGCACCTGGCCACTACTTGAATTCTTATAATAACTCTGTTGGGTAGACTGAGTGAGTATTCCTGCTATGGCAATGAGACTATCAAGAAGAAGCAAGGGAAGGCAATTGATCCAAAGCTGCAGAGGTGATAAATGGTGTGGCTGGGATTCAAATCCAGGTTGTCTGATTCCAGAGCTTGAGTTCATAAGTACTGTGTTTTAATATATCGTGTAGCTATGTGGAAGTAAACGGAACATTATGGGTGTGAAAAGTACATACAGTATCATGGATTTTGCATTTCTTTTGAACTGAGGTGGTTAGCTGAGGTGTTTAGTATATATGATTTTGGGATGTCAAGATCTCCAGTTCTGATGCAGTAGAAATGAATTAGATTTTTGACTCAGGAAACTCAGATTATACCATATTAGGCACCTGCCTGACTGACATTGGTCACAATGGAAACAAAGAGAAGAATGTGAGTGGTTTAGGGAAAATCCATCCCAACCACTTGCCAGGCTGCACAAAGCACACATACTCCATTGCAGAAGACAGATAATTATCTCACCATCTCTCCGAGTCTAGCCTGAACTCTGTAGGCACAGTGTACAAGGACTTTCTGGATACTTACCATTTCATCACCAACTTCTCCATGTTGCATTCTTGCCAGAGGAGTTATAATCACACTAAAAGTATGAAGTCTGCTGGGCATAGTAGCTCATGCCTGTGATCCCAGCACTTTGGGAGACCGAGGTGGGTGGATCACGAGCTCAAGGAGATTGAGGCAATCCTGGCTAATACAGTGAAACCCCATCTCTAATAAAAATACAAAAAATTAGCTGGGCGTGGTGGCAAGCACCTGTAGTCCCAGCTAATCAGGAGGCTGAGGTGGGGGATTCGTTTGAACCCGGGAGGCAGAGGTTGCAATGAGCCAATATCATGCCATTGCACTCCAGCCTGGGCAACAAGAGAAAGACTGTTTCAAAAATAAAAAAGTAAAAAAAAATTTTCTTAAAAAAAAAAGTATGAGGTCTAAATGAGGTGGTTTGAAGCGGAGCCTCAATTTGCCAGAAGTCTTTACTCCCGCTTTCATCATTGTTACTCTACACCCCTCTCTTCAAACTGGAATAGTAACCACCACAAAAAAAAGTTAGCAGATTTAGAGTTCCATGCTATGAAAGTTATGATTGCTCTTGGCTACAAAAAGGGGACTCAAGTGAACTCAACTAATCAACATGGCGAGCCACATGGCACATTGCTCCAATTTAGTTAATCACTCAGCCAGCTCCAGGCAGGACTTGAGTTCCTCATTGTAACACAAGAAAATAGACTTGGCTCCCGCCACCCGCCACCGCCACCCTGGATCCAATCTCAGCCTGCTGCTGATCAAAAGCAGAACAACCACACATTTTCATCTGCACAACCTTTATGAGTATCTATCTATGGTTTGGTTCAGATCCAGGCACAAAATTGCATTAAAGGTTGAGATCGATGACTCAGAGCTTAGCTAGAAATGCAGGCGAGAAAATGGAGCTGTGAACTGGGAGGAGAACGTGTCTGAGGGTGAGACAGAGAGATGGAAGTGCCAAATGCTCAGACCCACATCCCAGCTCATCTGCCCCAGGAGCTCCCATTAAGCTGCGGTGCTCTGGGCAGCAGAGGGCACTATTAATACACTCTGAAGTAACTGGCACACTTAAGGAAGAAACACAGGTTTAGAATAAGCTTGTGTGTGGCATTTGGGTGGGGAAGGTCATAAGATTATGGCTATTGCCTTCAGTCTCTCTTGTTCTCAAATTCAAATATTAACAAGAATCTGAAGAAAGGCTACAAGGTGAAACTGACTCTTGCGTGTAACTTCAAGTTTTTAGGATGTAAAGAATACACATACACAAATCCACACTAAATAGAAAGATCGCTAAATGCCTTGCATGCATTATCTTATTTAATCTACAACTCTGTGTGAGCAGGGACTGTTATTATCTCCATTTCATACTTAAGTGATACCCAGAGAGGTCAAGTGACTTGCCCCAAGTTACCAACTCGTAAGTGGCAGAACTGGAATCTAAGCCAACTTCAGATGGCAAAGTCCATGCTTCTAACCTCTGTGCTATACTTCCTCACAGACATCTTGTCCATAACATGAGAAGAAAACATCAACTCCTTAACCGCCAACAGGAATGGAACGTGAAGTGAACTTCATGTTGTTACTACAGTCTGTGCTCCAGAAGTTAGGAAAGGCCAGGATACCTAAACCCTGCTGTAATCTATCTTCCTCCACTAGCCAGCTCCTCACTTTGTTTTGACAAAAGTTGTGGGTTAAAAAGTAGATGGCTCTGTCAAAGGTTAAACAGTCTCCAGATTCTGAAAATCTGCCGGTGGCCCAAGACTTTTAACCTTAATGACAACCAAAAGGTGCAGAACCAATCAGGGTTCCGAAGTTACTAGTCACAGAAGCCAAGTCAGGCCATGCTTAGAAAATCAAAGAGGTTTATTTGCAGGAAACTGGAAACTCACTGAGCTAAAGGGGAGTCGAGAGAAGTACAGAAACAAGGACCACACCATCATCATAATGGCCAATCTCTTTGCACACAGCCTTGGTCTGCCACTGGCCTAGTTTGGACCCTGTGCCCACTCCTGTAGTGGGTGAGAGGAAACGGTGGGCAGTCTGTGCATTCTGCTGTATACAAGGGCTTCATAAAATGGTAGAAATTTCCTAAAATAAATATGGGGGATTTTTCCAGAAAAGAAAAAGAAGAGGGCTAAATGTTAGACAAGTTAAAGAATTAAGGTCCATGGCAGATACTTTCGAGTGGCCCAATTTCTCAGGAAGCCAGAGTTAGGAGCTGTTCATCATTTGATCCATCTCTACCTAGACAATCTAGCACAGAACATGGCACCAATAAATGTTCAATAAATGATGAAAATACACATTAACCAACCAACAAACCAACAAACTCAATGACAAGTAAATGGAATCAATAAAAGAAGCAGACTTCATAGGTGGTTGACTTTCTAGAGATACAACCAATATGAACTCATGATCCTCCCACCTCTAAAATAGTCTATTTTGGAACTCTTACTACACTTAATTTCTGGACCTTCCCGAATCACTGCTCTGGCTAATATCACTAATCCTGTCCCCATAAAGTATGTGTATGAAGATATAGAGGCCATTTGTCTTGGTACTCTGAGTGTTCAAAGTGCACTGCAATTCTCTAGTTCCGTTCCTTTCCTCGGGATAACGAATACACGGTGTGCGCACCCCCATCCTCCCCACACTGCACGTCCAGGACCTTGTTCATGGATCACAACATTCATCCTAGTGAGCCCAGACATCCAGGATCAATTCATCAGGCTGGACCCACAAGGTAAAACCCACTTATTATGCCTGACTTAAGACATCTGGAATCACTGCTTCAGCACACAACCAAGTGATGACCAGCTCATGCCTGACCACCTTTGCAGATGGGAAATATGATCTTATGAAGGCAGCATATTCCAGCTTCAGAACTCTACTAGAGTTTTTTCCTTTAGGGACACTTCTGGGTGAACACAGAGATTGCACACCTCGGCCTGCTATGACTGCCTTCTCCCAAATTTTTATGAAATACTCCTGAAGACACAAACAACAGACTGCAGCTGCCCCTTGCAGAAAAAAAAATGACAAAAATCCTCGGGGAATTTTTACTAACTGTATTGACGACAAGATTGGATGGAAAGGCACATTTTTTGATATACACACCATATGTACTACCCTTTCATTCATAACAGCATAAATGACCCCCCCAAACACACGCAAAAGTGGGGAATACTCCAGCCCCTTACTCCATTAAATTTTACTTCATCCCCTTATTCCTACACTTCAACACACACAAAAGTGGGGAATACTCCAGCCCCTTACTCCATTAAATTTTACGTCATCCCCTTATTCCTACACTTCCCAGGAAAGAAATGGAAGCCAATCTCCAGGAACACCCTTCTGATATACCCAGAACTAGGGTCAGGGAGGTCCCTTTATCCTTCTCCATCAATGGCTCTTCTTTACCTCCATTCATTTTAAGAAAATGACATTGGCATGTGCTCTGATGATAATTAGGGTTGATTCTGAGACACTTCACTATCTAAGGAAAGGTTCTCTTGGTAGGAATATGGTGTCTCATGCCCACATTGTACAATGAAAAACTACGAAAAGGGTCTGAGAAACCAGGCGGAAGGAGGAAGTTTCCTCCTCATGGCAGCAGGGCTGTAGTAAAGCTACCTGCCTACTGAGCATGAAAAGAGAGTTTGTGTATGCACACATCACAAAGATCTCATAGGAGAGGAAGAAGCCAATACCCATAGGGTGTTCTTCCCAGTCCCTTGAGAAGACATCCCTTATCCTCTAAGGAAAGGCCAATATGATCACACCAATACAATACCTGGAGCAAAGAGGTCACTCACAAAATAATGTGTTGAGCAAATGAATAAATGAATAAGAGAATGACCAAATGAATGAATGATAAAATGAACACACTTAAAAGGAGAAAAGGCATAGAACAAAGAAAAACATGTCTTTCAAAATCGTATTCTTTAAGAAATGAGCAAAGCATGGGTTGTGCAGAGTTAGGTCACGGAGCTGCAGCGAAGGACAGGTGGAAATGATGAGAGAGATAAAATGCTGAATTCACTACTAAAGCTCAATGGGAATTCAGATACTCAATAACATAACTAAGATCCTCCTTGGAGGCAGGGAATAGCAGAGGGGAAAATGTGAAAATTCAACCAGTATATGTCTGCGAGAACAGAGGGGATTCTACAGGGACAAGGAAGCTGGGTCTGTTCCTGGGGGTGCCCTGTGCAAATGTCACTTCCTTGGAGATGCCTTCCCTGACTATCTGAAATAGAGCCTCTCTTTTGCTCCCTGTTTACATAATACACTGTGCTTTGCTTCACATTTATTTATATATATTTGTTGTCTGTCTCCCTTACTGGAAGTTCCACAGGGGCAAGGTCCTTATCGGCCCACAGCTCAATTCTCACCTACAATGCTGGGCATGTAGGAGGCACTTAATGAGTATTTGTCACATAGATGCATGAATAAACAAGGGAAGAAAAATTTATTATAACCAACTGTGGTTTACTCTTTCAGAGCAAAGGTGGCTTAATAATAGGAAATCAATGATACAATGCATCCTGTCAGTAGATAAACTTGTGATCATCTTGTAGTCTTGTAATCTTAACAAATGGTAAATATGACTATGCTACTTTCTTATCCAAATCCCATCAATGCTTCCCATTGCTTCTGGAATAAAGATTCAAATCATGGCCCCCTATGGTCTGGTCCCTGCCTCCCCTGAACCTTACGTTCCAAGACGTATACTCCTTCAACAGGAGCCTTCCCCTGTACACTCAACGTGTCTCATTCTCTCTCACCTCGAAGTTTACAAGCATGGTCCTTGTGCCTGGGAAACTCCTCCTCTTCTCCTAACTCACCCCTATTCTCCCTGGGCCTCAGCTGAATCTTCAATTTGCAAAGAAAGTTTCCCCAGTCTCTCTGAATTGAACAAAAGTTCTCCTAGTAAAGGTTCTTTGAACACTATGGACCTCTCTGACCTGGCACATATCACATTTGATATTTTATATTTATTTGGGTGGTTATTTGATCAATATCTCTCTCCTCTAGGCTGTTGGCTCTCAGAGAGTGATGGCCAATCTTTTAATATTTGGTATTGTAGACAATCTTGGACCATAGGAGCTGTTAAATTATTTTCTGATAGGAGAAAAACTATTCCAGCTTTCTTGGCTTCTCCTAAAATATAAAACTTAAAGCCTCACCCATGTATGGTTTGCTGAGGCAAAGAGGTGAGGACATTCATATTTCTTGATAGAGCCCTATTATATGATTGTACAACAATGACAGAAGCTTAAAAGCCTTGTTAGATTAGAAGATTTCTATTCTCCAATATGTTCCATTAAACAACATTGTCTCCAATTTTATTCTTATGTACTTACCTTCCCGGACTCCAGGGTAAAATGTTATGCTTATACCTACTAAACTTCCTCTTCTTAAACTAAGCACAATATTTTATCCATTTTAGGATCTTTCTGAATCTAATTTTCTCAAATTACATGTTTCTTATCATTCTTAGGTTTATGTCACCCATAATTAGTTTCTTCTAAATTATTGATGAGTGCTGTAGAATCACAGTGATGATTATAAGGATAGCTATCATTTTCTGAGCTCTTACTTAAAAGCACTGGATCCACGCAGTCCATTTGCACATTGGCTCCTTTCACCTTTATAACAACACTATGAGGTGGACATTCCATCTCAGTCTTTAGAGATGGCAAATCTGTAGATCTGCACAGTTATCTTGTCCAAGATCTCACAGCCCATAAGTCAAAGGGCAAGGATTTATTTATTTATTTTTTTATTTTATTTTTGAGACAGAGTCTCACTCCATTGCCCAGGCTGGAGCGCAATCTTGGCTCACTGCAACCTCTGCCACCCGGGTTCAAGCAATTCTCCCGCCTCAGCCTCCTGATTTGCTGGGATTACAGGTACCTGCCACTGCACCCAGCTAATTTCTTTATTTTTAGTAGAGACAGGTTTTCACCATATTGGCCAGCTTGGTCTTGAACTCCGGACCTCGTGATCCACCTGCCTCCGCCTCCCGAAGTGCTGGGATTATAGGTATGAGCCACCGCGCCCGGCCAGAACAAGGATTTCAACTTAGATGTTTATGCCCCAAGACTCTTTACATTCCTCTAGTGATTTTCAAATTTTTCTCAGCCATGAAGTCCATTGTTTCAGCTAAATCTTACACAAAAGCATGCACACCAGCTAAAATCAGAATGAATTTCTGCCTAACACAGCTTTGAAATCACTAAAACACTTCAGGCTGATTTTCACCAAAGAAAGTGTTAAGCCAGAAGCCTAAACTCCTTAAAAGCCTCTGTTAGAGTCGTAATAGTCACTTGCTCTAGAACATTCTAGAATATTCTAAAACATTCTAGAATGCTCTAGAAACTCTGTACTTATGGAAGCATTCTATTTCACACTATCCAATATGATAGTCACTAGGCATATGGGCTGTTGAACAATAGAAATGTAGTTGGTGTAATTGAGAAACTGAAAATTTAATTTAATTTACATATACATTTAAGCTGAAATAGCCACACATGGCTACTATTATACTGGACAATGCATTTCTACAAATTATAAGTTGACTTCATTACACCAGCCTCTATCCTATTTCTTATTATCTCCAAAACACAACAGGAATAAAATGTGACCTCAGGCATTTAGAAATCTGGCACAGAATACTCACTAAAGAACCGAAGTCAGATAGAGGCCATGTGACTAGATATGGCCAAAAAACTCTGAGTGGAAGTGACACATGGCTCTTTCAGGCTGAGGCATTTAAGACTTAGTGTGCCTTAGCACACTTCTCCCTGGCAGATCATGTGTTCCAGAAAACATAACTAGAAAGATGTGAGAAGGCACTTCACAGGGGATAAAAGCCTTGTTCTACTTAATCCACCGAGATGTCAGAGTTAATTGTTACAGCAGCAGCCTGTTGTCCAGGCTGACTAACACATGATAACAAAGAGAACACTTTGAATTCTTGGCAAAATAAGAGAAGAAAGCAGCAGCAGCACAATTCAGAGGAGTGAGGAACCAAAGGCAATAGACCAAGGTGAGCCAGAAATAAATTCCACTAACAGTAGCACTTATTTTTTTGCCTTACCCTGGTGGAGAAAACAGGCATTTTTACAATAAGCATGCTCCAGGTGGTTAGGAGTGGTAATCTCTGATCTGTTATCATACAGCTTGCCTGTAAAGAAAAGTTGTCCACAGTAAGCACCATTTTGCTTCTTTCCTTGGGAAACAGCCTTAATTCAATTATGTTACATAAGTGGAGATTACAAAATCTGCATTAGCAATGATTCTTCTGACAGCCTTATGTCCTGGGATCTGTCACTTGGAAATTGTTTAATGGGACATATGTGGACCTCTGGTATTGGGAGAACTGTGGGAAATAGACATTTATGGCCACAGCTTCTCAGACAAGACTTTTTTTTGTTTTTTTTTTGGCTAGAGGCAATTTCTGATGGTAATGATGATTCTTCTAAGCCCCAGCAGTTCTCTTTCTTACCCAGCCTGAAAAGTCAGTGCCCAGTTAGACATCATTAGTTAAGATCCACTGAATTTTTTGCTAAAAATGTGTATTCATTCAATAAATAGCTACAGAATATCTTTTCTCCCAGATTTGCATGCCATTCAGGGATTTCTCTGTGGGAATTTCTTGGATCAGAACATAATCTGCATGTCTACTGTTATCTCCCAGACCCGCAATAGTGCAGGAAATAATGAATTGTAATTCTCAATGTCACAGCCTTATGAGAGTTGCAGAGCCTTCAGGACAGCATAATACCATGTAGTGATGGAGCCAGCTTTGCACCACATAGCCCAGCTGTGAATTCTGGCTGTGCCACCTGCCAGAGCTGTGACTGTGGGTAAATGAGTTATTTTCCCTGTGGCTCAGTGTAGTGAATACTGAAGATGTCGCCTAAAACTCCTTGAATAATCCCCTTAATCGGTTGGGTGTGTCCATGTCCCTACTTCAGCATGCTTTTACCTCATGTTCTTCAGAAGATCACATATGGACTTCTGGAGCCACTTTGCTCAAACAAACAGAGAGTCTGGGAGTTTATGACCCCAGGGCAGCAGCTGTGGTCAATGACTGGTGCGGGAATATCAATGTCCAGCAGCCTCAACTACACACAGCATAAACTCTGCTGTGCAATTTACCTCCAGAGCTCCTACACAGGTTCAGCCTGAGGCTGGGTCTTGACTCAAAATCTCACCCTGTTTTCCTGCCCTATATTAGTTTCCTAGGGGAATACTTTCTTTGCCATACTAGTTTCCTGGGGGAATACTTTCTCTTTTTATATAATAATAAAGTTTTCATTTTAGAAATGAAAGTAGCCTTCATTTAGCTTTTATGCACAGAAAAATTTGCAAAGATAGTACAACAGTCCCCATACACTCCACATCTAGTTTCCTCTATTATCAACATATTTCATTAATAGGATACATTTGTCACAATCATGGACTCAATATTGATAGATAATTATTAAGTAAAGGCCATACTTTATTCTGATATCCTTAATTTTTACCTAATGTTCTTTTGTTGCTCCAGGGTTCAATCCAGGATCCCACATGTCATTTAGTTACCAAGCCTCCCAAGGCTCCTCTTCACTGTGACATTTTCCCAGGCTTTCTTTGTTTAGGATCACCAGTTTTGAGGTGTACTGGTCCATTATCTGGTAGAATGCACCTCACTGAAATTTGTCTAATATGTTTCTCATGATTAAACTAAAGGTGTGGATTTGGGAAAATAAGACCACCGAAATAAATTATCATTTTAATTACAATATATAATGACTACACACTCTCTAAAGTTACTCTCCTCCCCACTCTCCATACTGTACTCTTTGTAAGAAAATCACTACTTGTAGCCCACACCTAAGGAGTAGGGAATTATAATCTACTTCCTGGCAAGTGAAGTATCTATGTACATTTTGGAATTCTTCTGCATGGAATATTTGTCTCTTCTCTATTAATTTGTTCAATCATTTGTTCATATCAATATAAACTCAAAAATATTTACTTTATCCTTCAAGCTGTACTACAATATACATCAGTTTTTGCACAAATTGTTCCCGCTTGGGCCATTGAGAACTCTTTCAGTTGGATCCTGTGCCCCTCAACATACCACCATCTAATTTTTATTTCTATCACTTCCTTATTTTCTGGCACAAGATCCTGTGGAGCTCATTTATGTAATGCTACTCAGGTTCTATAATCAGCAATTTCTTTAGGTTACTTTTATTTGAAAATGGTATTAGAAGCCAAGATCTGGGTGTTACATGGCTACTGGGGTGTCATTACCCCTCAGCTGACAGAGCAATATAGACAGGCTATACTGAATTAGATAAATCTCAACTGAGGAGCATTCTACCAGATAATAGACCAGTACACCTCAAAACTCATCATCCAAACATATTTTTAAAATGGCTAGATCAGTATGTATGTATATATATGCATACATATATGTATGCATATGCATGTATACATATGTGTATATACACTAATCTCTGTATATACATATATACACATATCTATTGATATATTAAGCCAAACATGTTCCTCCTAATGTCTCTGACTCTAATTCACTATCTAACAAATCATTCTAGCCATCCTTCCTGGCTTGTCTATAACCTTCAGCACCAACAGTGAGAATGATGGCTTCCATCATCTGTCGCCTATTAACTTAATTATTCATTTACACTCTACATGTATAGAGATTTCAGAGTTGTTAACCCACACTTCTATGGGAAACAATTTTATCAACTACAGTACAGTGCTTATATGGTTAATCTTACAGACTCCAGTCATTTCAAAGTTACTTAGATCAGCAACTTTTTCTCTCATCCCCTTCAGTAAAGTTGGTTTATTCATTTGTAATACATTTAGATTCTTTTGTTACATTCTACATTTCATCTTGGGATCCTACAGCTTCTTAAATGATATTTCCATTTGCACGCACCAAAGTTCATTCTTTGTACTGTAAACTTATGAATTTTAACGAATGCATAGTGTCATAGATCCATCATTATTGTACCATGTAGACTAGATTTATTACTGTGAAAAACCTTTCAAACTTGACTCACACAACCCTTTCTCCTTCCCTCAAACCCCTTGCAATTGATTTCCTTTTCGGTATTGTGTTGGTTATTATAGGTCTTTTGTCTTCCCAAGTAAACTTTAGGATTCCTTGTCAATGTCTACAAAGTATCTTGCTTGAATTTGATTGAGATTGCATTGAATATATAGATTATGTTGGGAAGAACTGACATCTTAAAAATAGTCTTTCAATCCACAAACATATATCTCAATATATCTTCTTTGATTTCTTTTATCAGTGTTTTACAGTTTTCTACATACAGAGTTTGTACCTATTTTATTTTGTTTACATTTAAACACTTCATTTAAAAATGTTTAATACCGTTTTATTCTCACAACCTTTCTAAAGTCACTGATTAGTCCCAGGAGTGATTTTTCTTTTACATGGATTATTTGGAATTTTCAGACAATCAGAATAGTTTTATTTTTCCCTTCCAGCATATATATCTTTTATTTCATTTTTTTTTGTTTTATGGCAGTAGTTATAACTTTCAGAACATGCTGAAAAGAGTGGTTAAAACACACACACACACACACACACACACACACACACATTCTTGCCTTATTCTTTGAAGGACAATGGCCAATTTCTTACCATTAAGTATGATATCAGCTATAAATAATTTGTATATATGTTTTATTAAGTTGAACAAGTTTCCCTCTATTCCTAGTTTAATTTTTTATTATAAATGTGTGTTGAATTTTGTCAGCTGCTTTTTGTGCATCAGTTGATATTACCATATAATTTTGCTTCTTTAGCCAATTGATATAATGGATTACAATGATTGATTTTTGAATGTTGAACCAGCCTTGCATACCTACAATAAATTCTAATTGGTTGTGGTGCAATTTTTTGTAGATTTTTAGATTTTATTTGCTAATACTTTGTTGAGGATTTTTGGTCTTGAGAGATATTACGTCTGTAATTTTCTCTTCCTGTAATGTCTTACCTAGTCTTGGTATTAAGGTAGTGCTGCTCTCACAGAATGTGTTTGAGAGGGTTTCATTTACATCTGCTTGAATTTTCTGGAAGAAGTTCTAAAGCATTGGTAACATTTTTTTTCAAATAAACCACATGAATCTAGTCTCAGGATACATCTCTGAGACACACAACCCAATATATTATTGCCTCATCTGTAAAATGGTAATTACCATGGCTTCTTCCTCATAGGGTTGTTTTGAGATCATACAAGTTAATACAGCAGATGCTTTAGCACCCCACCCAGGCCCCTTTACTAGTCAAGTAAAGTTGCTAAGAACTCTGGCTGCTAACAGCTCACAGCTGCTTTCCATTTGCATCACAAGCCCTTAGAGGACAAAAACTGTTCCATCTGGAAAGAAACGCCATTCACCAGGGGTGGTCGACAGTTTTTGACTGGCAGTCCCCTTGTCTGTAGTAGCGGGGACAACCTCATGGCACAAATTATGCCCTGAGTACCCCCATGGATCAGGCCAAGACTAGACTATCTGCAATTACATCCTTACTCAGCATTTCCCTTCCCTATCTGGATCTCCCTTGTCTCTCAGTTTTTTCTTAAGGGCAATCTCTCAATAAATTGCATGTACTTAAATCCCTGATCAGACTTGACCTCTGGGACACTAAAACTAGGGCAATTAGCAAACAGGAGCAGTCCTGGGAAAATAAATGAGAGTCTAATGTTGAGTTATTGCCAGCTGATGGACAAAAAAGATTCTCATGATTAAAGCGATGTAGAATTCTGATCACCCCGATGAGTGGGGAAAATGCAATTGCAGACTTTCACATGTGATGAGTTGAAACAGGCTACCACCAGCCTGGTAGCTCACACCTATAATCTCAGCACTTCGGGAGGCCAAGGAGGGTAGATCACCTAAGGTCAGGAATTCGAGACCAGCCTGGCCAACATGGTGAAACCCCATCTCTACTAAAAATACAAAAATTAGCCAGGCGTGGTGGTGCGTGCCTGTAACCCTAGCTACCAGGGAGTCTAAGGCATGAGAATCACTTGAGCCCCGGAGGCGGAGGTTGCAGTGGGCCGAGATCATGCCACTGCACTCCAGCCTGAGCAACAGAACAAAACTCCTCCAAAACGAAACAAAAACAAGCAAACAAACAAAAAAAGAAACAGGCTACCAGCAGTAGGGGACGCACTGTCATGCAATATCACTGGTATTTGAGAGGTGAGGGGTGGTAGAAGATAGTATGCACAAGGACAGCAGAATTGAGTGGTTATTGCTAAAAACAACTTTTATTGATGCTTTGATGAGAGAAAATGACAGAGAGAAAATGAATTTTCAAATCCCAGGAAACAACAACCTGGAATGTAACAACAGAAATTCTTTAGATTCTCATCCAGATTATCCTATGATGCTCTAGGAAGCCATGTCACCTAAGGGGGTTTCCCCAAATGACCCTCTGGCCTGTGTATGTATGACATCAAAATTTCTAGCTGCTAAACCAAACATATTAAAAAAGAAAATCAGTCAAGTCAGTCATTCAGCCTTATGGACCTAAACAGAGAGGATATTGAAGAATCTTTGACTTTACAGAGTCTGAGTTTTGTCAAAGAGATAGTTCCGCTGTCACGGGGCTTACAGCTTTTCCCAATGCAATTAATTGGAAACTCCCGGAAAAGCAAATGCTGTAAAATAAAAGACTCAAACATCTGGGACCCCATGTACAATCCAGTGGAAATTACTAATATGATGCAGTCACAGCTCGTTGATGGGAATTTTAAGAGGCTCTATTTGTAAGAACTCCTTCTCAGAGAGTGTAGCTTCTATTTATAGCTAGTACACAATGCAGGTTTAGGTGGTGGTTCTTCTTAGAATGCAATTCAGTGAGGCATCTCCAGAGCATTCCTTTGATAGAAATAGATTTATAAAATACCTCTTTTGGGCCAGACACTGTGTTGAGGTATAGCATTGACCAGAGTAGACATAGGTAATGTCTATCCTCACAGAACCTAGTGTCTAGCTTCATTTCAAAAAGCTCATGGCCCAGCAAGGCAGCACCATGGAGAAAAGGTGCTCCTGACAGGACATGTGATGTTAAGTCAAACGACATAGTCAGCCTGAAGTACCCTCACCTCTTTCTCCCTCTAGGGTTCTCCATTGGCCACTCAGGTACAAGCAAGGGCCCAGGAGCCTGGGTGGTGCAGTTTGTAGCCTCCGAAGCACTGAGCAGCAGGAAGGGAGCAGAGTGCACCTCCAGGGCAATGAAAGATAGCGGCACACAGCCATGACCCAGTGATGATGAATAACTATTATCTCAGCACACTACTCCCTTCTGGCCATACAGGCTCCAGGATACTCTTATGGTGTCACTTGTATATAATTTTTCTCTCACTTAATTTTAAACCAAATAATCTGCTCTAATTGATAGGACTAATTTATGTCTTCCTATATATATAGCTTCTTGGAAGATAATGCTCATTCCATTTCTCCTTCTATATGACCTAATTCTTTGGAGAAAATTACTCCCTTTGAGAACTCTTGAATTCCTAAAAGATCCTATTTAGCCTTTTGGTATAAAAATATTGTTAGAAATAAGATCTGTAAAATCCCCGTTTGACTGCCAATTTGTGTTTGTAGCCACTTTCAAGTGAAAGCTCATGAGATTGTTAAAGAAAAAACAATATAACAATGGTAAATATATGCCTAAAGGGTAACGGTGCATGATCAGAATTGTCACTGTTAAGCGCTCATTTGGTACCCCCCAAAAGAGGACTTTTATTGCATAGGACAACCTAGACAGCAACAAGTTCTAACGAGGAGGAGATGTTGTGGTAATACGATGCCAATGATATTAACAACACTAATAACATTAGAATGTATTTTTCACGTGCTTATACAAAGTGCCTGACACCATACTCAGCCCTTTATAAATATTATTTCATTTAATATTCTATTGATAGCATTAATGTTCATTTTATATACATCCCATTCCATACTCAAATTGCATTTATTATTATAGAGTTTGTATTTTGTACATTTAATTGGACCCAATACTTAGTTGCTACTATTTCAACATTTTTAGTCACATAATTTTATGCATTTTTATACCTTTTATCTAATTTAATACTAAAATTATTATTATCCTAGGATTTTTATACATATTATTTTATACTTTCTATTGTATGTACTACTCAAATTGCTATTATCATTCCAGCTTTACAGCCTAGGGACTATGAGCAATCACTCAGAATCATAAAGCTGAAGAGCAGTGGAGCTGAGTTGAAACAGTCTGTCTCTCTCTCCAACACAAATAAACTGCTTCCCTCCAACTGGAATAGCTGACGTGCAGAAATCCTCACTACATGCCAAGGCCAAGTACGGTGCTAACTATCCTTGTATGCACTTTTTGCATTTGATCTTCACCACAGCCCTATGAGGTGGGTTCTATTTTCACTCTCTATTTTGGGGATCTCAAAAATGGCACCCAGACAAGTTATGGTAATTAAGGGAGACGTCTACTATCCAGACATCTGCTAGGAATCTAATTCAGCTAAAAATAGAGGGTCTGGAGAGTTGCTACGTTGGAGACTGTTTCAACCTCTCAGCACCGATGAACCAATAAGGCAACCTGTGACTGAGGACTTAGCCCTTAGCCTGGATTCTAAAAGAAAGGCATCAGTAGTGACAGAGGGGCAGTAGGCCATAAAAAGGTAACTCTATTTTCTTGAGATTTTTAATAATAAGAGAAGGAAAAAAAAACAGCACTGGAAAGGAAAGCAAAAACAAAACAAAAAAAATGACTTCCCTAAGAAATTAGATTATTTTTAAAATGTGGTATCAGAGTCCCATGGTTGTAAGTGACAGGAGGTGACTCTAGCTTCTTGAACAAACAACTACAAAGAAGATAAAAGTATAGCTGTCTACTTTACACAGAGAAAGTATGTGCATGACATTTGGTAGGCTAAATTGTTACATGACTTAAAAGGCTGGGAGATTCTGAAGGAGGATTGCAGAGATAAAATCACAAACTACCCGAGTGAAAAAGAAAAGAACTGAAGCCAGGAAAGAAGCACCACCATGGCCCTCAGAAGGCATCAGGTCTGAAAAGGTCCAGTAACAAAAGCAGAGCATGTGATCAGAGACAAAGGTGGGATACCCATGTTGACCTGTAGGAATGGTTTGAGCCAAGGTAAGCCCAGAATGAATGTAGGCAACAGCCAAGGGAACAAAAAACAAAGATTCACAGCACATTTCTTGGAGAGGACTGAGCAGGAAACTAACATTCGTTGACCTTGGTTATTGTGAGTTTGGGTTCTGGGGTCTGACAGAGCTGAGTTGGAATCCTGGCTGTGCCATAACGAAAGCCAGTAACACTGGAAGGCTCTTCTTTCAGATGTCTGTGGGGCCCACTTCCTTGTTTCTTTCAAGTCTTCATTGATATCATCACCTTCTCAGTGAGGCTTACCCTGACCACTTCTTCCCTCCTCCGACCCATCTCCAGCACTTTCAGCCTCCCTTTCCCTGTTCTACTTTTGTTTTTTCCATAGGAGTAATTGTCTTCTAATATACTAAATACACGTGTCATTATTATATGTGTTGTTATTGTTTGCCTTGACTCCCCACATGTACTAGGGTAGGGGCATTTGTTGGTTTTGTTCAAAGATGTATCCCAAGTTCTAGAATAGTACCTGGCTCATAGTAGTGCCTAAAAAATACTTGCTCAGATTTCCCCATCTTTGAATTATGCGTTTTCTTGCTACTGTGTTGAATTTCTTATGTACTTTGCATACTAACCTCTTATAAGATGAATGATTTGCAAATAATTTCTCCCATTCCATAGGCTGTCTCTTCACTCTGCTGACTGTTTTTCTTGGCTGTGGAGAAGTTTCTAATTTGATGTAATCCTATTTATCTATTTCTGCTTTTGGTGCCTGTGTTTTGTGGAGGTTAGATCCAAAACAATTATTGCCCAAACTAACATCGCAGAACTTTTTATCCATGTTTTCTTCTAGTAGCTTTACTCCTAGAAGAAAAATAGTAAAAGATTAAGTTTTTAATGTACTTTGAGATGATTTTTTTATATGGTATAATGTAAAGGACTAATTTTATTCTTCTGCATGTGGATATCCAGGTTTTTTTTTTCTTTCTTTTTCTTTTTTTTTGAGACAGAGTTTTACTCTTGTTGCCCAGGCTGGAGTACAATGGCGTGATCTTGGCTCACTGCAACCTCTGCCTTCCGGGTTCAAGTGATTCTCCTGCCTCAGCCTCCTGAGTAGCTCAGATTACAGGCATGCGCCACCACGCCTGGATAATTTTGTATTTTTAGTAGAGACAGGGTTTCTCCATGTTGGTCAGGCTGGTCTCAAACTCCTGACATCAGGTGATATAACTGCCTCAGCCTCCCAAAGTACTGGGATTACAGGCATGAGCCACCACACACGGCCAGATATCCAGTTTTCCTAGCACCTTTTATTGAAGACACTGCCTTTTCCCTAGTATGTGTTTTTGGCATTTCTGTGAAAAAATCAATTGACCATTAATATGTGAACTTATTTCTGCACTCTCTATTGTGTTCCACTGGTCTATGTGTATGCTTTTATGCCAGTTACCATGTCATTATTATAACTTTGGAGTATTTTTTAAGGTCAGGTAATGGGATGCTTCAAAATTTCTTTGGCTATTCAGGATCTTTGGTGATTCCATATAAATTTTAGAATCTTTTTTTCTACTTCTGTGAAAAGGGTCATTGGAATTTTAATAGAGATTGCATCAAATAGGTAGATCAGTTTAGTTAGTATGGACATTTTAAGAATATAAATTAGTCCAATCTACGAACACAAGGTATCTTTCCATGTATTTGTGTCTAGTTCAATTTCTTGCATCATTGTTTCATAGTTTTCTGTGTAGAGATCTTTTACCTCCTTGGTTAAATTTATCCCTAAGTATTTTATTTTTTGTAGCTATTGTAAATGACAGTGTTTTCTTGCTTTATTTTTTAGACAGCTTATTGTTAGTGTATAGAAATAGTACTGATTTTTATGTCAATATAGTATCACACAACTTTGCTGAAATGTTATATTAACTCCAACAGTTTTTTTAGTGGAGTTTTTAGGAGTCTTCTATATATAAGATAATGTCATCTCTAAACATAAATAATTTAAGTTCTTTCCTTCTTATTTAGATGCTTTTTATTTCTTTTTCTTGCCTAATTACTCAGGCTAGGACTTCCACTACTATATTGGATAGATATTTCTCAAAAGAAGACATAAAATGACCAACAGATACATGAAAAAAAGCTCAACATCACTAATTATCACGGAAATGCAAATTAAAACCACAATGAGATATCACCTTACACCTATTAGACTGGTTACTACCAAAAAGATGAAAGGTAAGTGTTGGCAAAAATATGGAAAAAAGTGAAACTCTGTTGGTGGAAATATAAATTAATAAAGCCATTTATAGAACACAGTATGGGGTTTCCTCAAAAAATTAAAAATAGAACTACCATATGATCCAGCAATCCACTACTGGGTATACATCAAAAGAAAATGAAAACAGATGTTGAAGATCTATCTGCACTCCCATGTTCATTGCAGCATTGTTCACAACAGCCAAGATATGAAACCAATCTACGTGTCCATCACTGGATAAGTGGATAAAGACAATGGGGTATATATACACAATGGAATACTATTCAGCCTTAAAAAAGAAGGAAACTCTGTCATTTGTAACAACATGAACAGACCTGGAGGACATTATGTTAAGTGAATTAAGCCAGTACAAAAAGACAGAGGCTACATGATCTCACTTGTATGTGGAATCTAAAAAAGCTGAACTAATAAAAGCAGAGAATAAAATAGTGGTTTCCAGGGGCTGAGGGTGAGTAGGGGAATGGACTGGGGAGACGTTGGTCAAAAGATATAAAATTACAGTTAGGCAAGAGGAATACATTCAAGAATTCAAGAGATCTATTGTATAACGATGCATTGTATATTTAAAAATTATCAAAAGAGATTTTAAGCATTTTCACTAAAATAAGTATGTGAGGCAATTCATAGGTTAATTCACTTGATTTAGCTATGCAACAACATATACATACTTCAAAATATTTTGTTGTACACCATGAATACACACAATTTTTGTGAATTAAAAAATAAATAATAATAAAATAAATAATTGCTGAAGGATCATATGAAGTCCCTTAATATATCTGCATGTTGCCTATAAATTGGGTGAAATTTTCACTATGTTTTATGAGAATTAAGTGAGATAATGAATGGTAAAATTCCTTAGCACAGTGTCTGAAAAAATCATTCAATACATGTTGGTAATTATAGTTATGTTTACATCAACAAATTATTTCATTTAATCTTCATATTAACTCTGAAAACTAGTATCTTATAGATGATAAAACTGTGATCCATAGAGATAAAGCCAATTGCTAACTTTATCTAGCACCAAAGAGTCTCCATTTGTGGGAAGGGAATAGAGAAGAATGCTAGAGAAGTGAAAAAGAGGTTCATTCCTTGTTTTTTCCAAGCCTTTTCCATCAGAGAATGGTTAGCCCCAGGCTCACTAACACAGGGATAGAATTCCCAAAACAATGATCAAATATATGTTCAGTGAACATTTTGTCTTCTAATGTGTTGATCACTACAAATCACATTGGGTTCACTAGGAAGTATTTGTACTATACAATTACATTTGCTTCCTTGATAATGTTACTTCAGTGAGAGAGGGAATAGCACAATATATCTTGATTTCAACAGGGCACATAACAAGGCTTACTGAAGACCTTATGCACAAGACGGTGGCTTGTTAGATTTATTATCTTAATTAAGGATTTATAAGGTTTGTGTCTGTGTCCCCACCCAAATTTCATGTTGAATTATAATCCTCCGTGTTGGAGGAGAGGCCTGGTGGGAGGTGACTGGATCAGGGGGACGGACTTCCCCCTTGCTATTCTTGTGATAGTGAATTCTCATGAGATCTGGTTGTTTGAAAGGGTTGTAGCACCTCCCTCTTCACTCTCTCCTGCTTTGCCATGTGAAGACATGCCTGCTTTCCCTTTGCCTTCTGCCATGATTCTAAGTTTCCTGAGGCCTCCTCAGTCATGCTTCCTGTACAGCCTGTGGAACTATGAGTCAATTAAACCTCTTTTCTTCATAAATTATCCAGTCTCAGGTAGTTCCTTATAGCAGTACGAGAACAGACTAACACAAGGATCAGCAAAATTTTTCTGTAAAGGACCAGATAGTAAATATTTTAAGCTTTGCAGGCCATATGGTCTCTGTCATAACTATGACTCAATTTTGCCATTATAGAATTTCACACAATGAGGTGTGAAAGCAGCCACAGACAGTATGTACCAAATAAATGTGGCTGTGTTCCAATAAAACTTTATTTACAAAAACAAGCTGCAGGCCTGATTTGACCCATGGGCCATGGTTTTCCAATTCCTGGCCTACATGATTAATTGTACCCCTAAGTCAGTCATGGACTGAACTAGCAAAAGTCTCCGTTACAGTGATATGATGGAAGGTTGGCTACATTTATGAGTTATACAAAGCTAGGAGAAATATTCAATGTGATGGATGACAACGTCAAGTTTTAAAATGATGCTGAGGAGCCAAAACTATTAGTCTAAATTAACTCATATTGTTATTTCATTAACAAAACATCATCACAACCAAGCTAAGCTACATTCTACCAACAAAATAAAGGGTAATAATGCATTGTATATTGCTCAAAAACAATATTGTGTTACCAATATGCTTCACTAATTATTCACTCACTGATTCATTCATTCATTCACTCACTTATTTAGTTTTCAACACTAAGCCTTAATTGTTTACTATGACCTCTGCATAGTGCTGGAGTGGTTTTGATGATAAATAAAATAGCCTTAGTCCTTAAGGACACATAATATGGTCTATTGGACAGGACTGGTGCCCTTTAATTCATTTCTTCTTTTTTTTTTTTTTTTTAGCAACTCCAATATTGCAGCCAACAATGTGGCAGGTCCAGAATGTGGTGTGGAAATGACAAAAGCAAATAAGACTTGATCTTTACCTTTCAGGAACTCTGAAAATAGTTTTGGAAATACACATGCCTATGTAAACAGATAAATTACAGTGAAGCATGCTATAAGCTGTTTCAGAAATAGGAATCAAATGTTGTGAGAGCAGAGAGGATGAAACAGCTAATTCACTCTGCAGGAGTCCATGAAACCCTAATATTTGGGCTGTTTTTAGGAAGTGGATTAGGAGTCTGACTATCAGACATTAATGTATTCTCCAATGTGTGAAGAATGTTTGTGCCTGGTGACAAACAGCCATGAATTCCCGTGCTTTGCTTGGTGTTCCAGTTAATAAAATCATTCGTTAGATTATAGGCAATTTTTTAAAGACAATATGTTCTGGATAATATAAATGTTGCTTACAAATTTGACTATCAACTCTTAAATATTAATTAAGCTGCAGTTACAAATGTAATCTCTTAGTTGGGTTTTCTCCAGAAGCATTCTCTGATAGAAGTTTGAGAATGCACAATATATTTGGAAGCTGTAGGACCATCGGCAAAGGAATGGGCAATCAATTTGGGGAAAGAGAGTCAGCCCCTAAGGGCTATGTTATCAAGCCAGTAGGTGACTAACAATCCTACAAGGAATGGATGAAAAGCCATGCCTCAGAATTATCCTGGCCAAGGGGCAAGGGAGGTGGTGTTTCTATATCTCTACACCTGTTAATCATTGGGTAGGGGCTGTTGTCCCAGGGTGGTAATAAGGGCAGTCAATTTTAAAGCACTTGTAGCCCACCCTGTGCACATGTGTGGTTGTGTCCTGGAAGCCTGTGGGTGGCCCATGGACAAAGACGCAGTTCAGCTGCAGGAAGTCAATTGGAATGCACAGGAATAGGGATGTGAAGGCACAAGGCTAGAACACCAGCACCAGCAGGAGCTGCTATGCACACTATAGCTGAGTCTTTTGAAAATTTTAGACACCTTCAGTAGCAGATAAAACATAGAAATAATGCTTGCAAATGTACTAAAACACACTAAAACCAATTCTAAAACAGTATTTCATTCACTGCATCATTATATGTACACCTACACTTTTCGTTATCTAGAGTTATTGCAATGCAGTTGGTATTACTTCTTGGAGTTTTCATTATAATATTTTGACAGTTTTCTTGATTGCATTTATCATAAGCATACCCAAAGTATAAGAACAACTTCTCAGACGAGCTGAGGTTAAAAACCACCTAAGGTAATGAAAGCCTGGCCGTTAGGCTGAGTAAAGCCCATTCACATAGGTTTTCCTTTTGGCAACTTTGGGATCTCCCCACAAACTGTGTGCTTTGAATGTCTTATTGGGCTGGTATTACACCTCTTTGCCTCTTATGCTGTCATTTTAATTTATGGCTCGGGCCTGCTAGCATTATTAAAAATCCACAAATTTCTACTTATGTTTTATTATAATCTGTACAGCTTTTCAGAGGTTTCATCTCCTAGAAGATGAGCAATTGGGTCTGTGTACTTAGCATGAGTCTCAAGGACTTTTGGCTAATTAATCATTTTGGAACATCTTCTACTTGATCATTTACACATAACCAGCAGTGTTGACCTGTCCTGTCTGAACTTTCAACATAATCTGCTTTGTTATTTTTGGGGTTATTTGACTTACGTACATTTGTCTGACTTATTCTTTCTTAATTACTCTGATAGAAGCAAGTAGATTTCTATTTCATAGTCAAGTACTTGACTGAAGAAAATAAAAATATTCATTTGAAGTGGCCTAATTTTGTAATAAAAGAACAGACCCAGGAGCCAACAGCCTAGGTTCAAAATTAGGGTACCACACTCACCAGCTGTATGGCCTTGAAAAAGTTACTTAATCTCTGAACTTCTATCACCTCATTTGTAAAATTGGATTTTTAGAGCCTATTTGGGTTTTTTTGTTTTGTTTTGTAGTACATGAGTTATTTGGTGTAGGGCACTAAGCATGGCACCTGGTGATGCTAGCTGGATTTGTGTCTCCACCCAAATCTCACGTAGATTTGTAGAGGAGGGCCCCTGGTGGCAGGGGATTGGTTCATGGAGGCAGACTGCCCCCTTGCTATTCTCATTATAGTGAGTTCTCATGATATCTGGTTGATTAAACGTGTGTAGAACCTTAACCTTCACTTTCTCTCTCTCTCCTTATTTTCTTCACTTGATTGAGAAAACAAAAATATTCATTTGAAGTGGCCTAGTTTTTGTGAAGACATGCCTGCTTCCCATTTTGCCTTCCACCACGATTGAAAGTTTCCTGAGGCCTCCCTAGCCATACTATCTACACAGCCTGCAATACTGTGAACAAATTAAACCTATTTTCTTTATAAATTACTGTATTCGTTTGTTCTCATGTTGCTAATAAAGATATACCATACTAGGTAATTTATAAAGGAAAGATGTTTAATCAACTCACAGTTCCACAGGGCTAGAGAGGCCTCAAGAAACTTGCAATCATGGCAGAAGGGGAAGCAAACACGTCCTTTTCCACAAGGTGATAGGAGAGAGAAGAAGGAGAATCAAACGAAGGGGGAAGCCCTTTATAAAACCATCAGATCTCATGAGAATTTACTCACTATCACAAGAATAGCAAAGGAGACATGGCCCCCATGATTCAATTACACTCCCACTGGGTCACTCCCATGACATGTAGGGATTATGGGAACTATAATAAGAGATTTTGGTGGAGACACAGCCAAACCATATCATTCTGCCCCTGTCCCCTCCCAAATCTGATGTCCTCACATTTCAAAACACAAGCATGCCTTTCCAACAGTCCCCCAAATTCTTAACTCATTCCAGCATTAACTCAAAAGTCTAAGTCCAAAGTCTCATCTGTGACAAGTCCCTTCTGTTTATGAGCCTGTAAAATCAAAAGCAAGTTAGTTACTTACTGGATACCATGGAAGTACAGGGATTGGGTAAATACATCCAAATGGGAGAAATTGGCCAAAACAAGGGGGTTACAGGCCCCATTCAAGTCTGAAATCCAATACAGCAGTCATTAAGCCTTAAAGTTCCAAAATGATCTCATTTGACTCCATGTCTCATATATGGCTCACACTGATGCAAGAGGTGGGCTCCCATAGCCTTGGGAAGTTCTTCCTTGAGGCTTTGCAGGTTACAGCCCCACTCCTGCCTGCTTTCATAACTGGTGTTGAGTGTCTGCAGCTTTTCCAGGTGCACAGTGCAAGCTGTTGGTGGATCTCCAATTCTAAGGTCTGGAGGACAGTGTCCCTTTTCTCACAGCTCCACTAGGCAGTGCCCCAGTAGGAACTCTGTGTGGGGGCCCTAACCCCACATTTCCCTTCCATACTGCCCTAGGAGAGGTTCTCCATGAGGGCTCTGCCTCTGCAGCAGACTTCTGCCTGGACATCCAGGCATTGCCATACATCTTCTGAAATCTAGGTGGAGGTTCCCAAACCTCAGTTCTTGACATTTGTGCACTCACAAGTCCAACTCATGTGTAAGCCACCAGGGTTTGGGGCTTTCACCTTCTAAAGCAATGGCCTGAGATGTACCTTGGCCCCTTTCAGCCACAGCTGGAGCAAAAGTAGCTGGGATTCAGGGCACCATGTCACAAGGCTACATAGAGCAGGGGGGCCCTAAGCCTGGCCCTCAAAATGATTTTTCTCTTCTAGGCCTCTGGCCCTGTGATGGGAGGGTCTGCTCTGAAGGTCTCTGATATACCCTGGGGACATTATCCCATTGTCTTGGCTATTAACATTTGGACCCTTGTTACTTATGCAAATTTCTGCAGCCAGCTTGAATTTCTCTCCAGAAAATGGGGTTTTCTTTTCTATTGCATCATCAGGTGGCAAATTTTCCAAACTTTTATGATCTGCTTCCTCTTGAATGGTTTGCTGCTTAGAAATTTCTTCCACCAGATACCCTAAATCATCTCTCTCAAGTTCAAGGTTCCACGGATCTCTAGGGCAGTGGCAAAATGCTGCCAGTCTCTTTGCATAACAAGAATGACCTTTACTCCTGTTCCCAACAAGTTTCTCATCTCCATCTGAGACCACCTCAGCCTGGACTTCATTGTCCATATCACTATGACCATTTCAGTCAAAGCCATTCAACATGTCTCTAGGAAGTTCCAAACTTACCCACATCTTCCGGTCTTTTGAGCCCTCTAAGTCTCTAAAAAGTTCCAAACTTTCCCATATTTTCCCGTCTTCTTCTGAGCCCTCCAAATGGTTCCAACCGCTACTTGTTACTCAGTTCCAAAGCCACTTCCACATTTTTGGGTATATTTACAGCAGTGCCTCACTCTCTGTGGTACCAATTTACCATATTAGTCCATTCTCATGTTGCTAATAAATACATACCCAAGACTAAGTAATTTATAAAGGAAAGATATTTAATTGACTCACAGTTCCACAGGGTTGGGAAGGCCTCAGGAAACTTAGTTATGGCAGAAGGGGAAGCAAATACATCCTTCAAAAGGTTGCAAGAGAGAGAAGAATGAGAATTGAGTGAAGGGGGAAGCCCCTTATAAAATCATCAAATCTTGTGATAACTCACTCACTATCATGAGAATAGGATGGGAGAAACTGCCCATGATTCAGTTACACTCCCACGGGGTTCTGGTCTTGACATGTGGGAATTATGGGAACTACAATTCAAGATTATATTTTCATGGAGGCACAGCCAAACCATATCAATTACCCAGTCTCAGGAAGTTCTTTATAGCAATGTGAGAATGGACTAATACAGAAAATTGGTATTGGGAAGTGGAGCATTGCTGTAAAGATATCTGAAAATGGGGAACTAGCTTCAGAACTGGGTAATGGGCAAAGGCTGGAAGAGTTTGGAGGGCTCAGAAGAAAACAGGAAGAAGAGAGAATGGTCAGAACTTCCTGGAGACTTTTAAAACCAAAATGCTGATAGTGATGTGAACAATGAAGTCCAGGCTGAGGTGGTCTTAGAAGAAGATGAGAAACTTACTGAAAACTGGAGTAAAGGTCACTTTTGTTATGCATTACCAAACAGTTGTAGACATTGTGCCCCTGCCCTAGAGATGTGTGGAACTTTGAACTTCAAAGAGATGATTTAGGGTATCTGACAGAAGAAATTTCTAAGTAGCAAAAATGTTCAATATATGGCCTGGCTGCTTCTAAAAGCGTATGGTCACATATGTGAGCAAAGAGATGAGCTGAAACTGGAAATTATATTTAAAAGGGAAGCAGAGCATAAATATTCAAAAAATTTGCAGCCTGGCCATATGGTAGAAAAGAAAATCTCCAGGGTGCCAAGATGGCCGAGAGAAGCCAGCACCTGAACTCAGCTCCCAGTGAATGAGACACAGAGGGCTGGAGGACTTCACAGTTCCAAACGAGGTGCCGGGTTATTTTCTGTGGGACTGATAGGGCACTGGAATTGGGCCCAGGGAAGGAATCACAAGGCGAGAGCCACCCACAGGGGCAAATCAAGATGGGAGGGGCGCATCCTCACCTGAAATGTGTAGCCTGCTTGAGGGGGTTGGGGAACTTAACCCCCTTGGTGTTCCATTTTAGATCCTGTGCTTGTCTCATCTCTCCTGCATCCCTCGGCCCACAAGAGTGCTGCCAGATGGTGGGGCGCCGTGGGTAGTTGATGCAAATCTGAGCAGTGGCTACCACCGGGCATGGCAAGTTGTCGCAGGGACCTGGGTGTGAGTTTGTACTAACTCCAGCAGGATGGACCATCCCACAGAAGGAGGCGGAGTTGAAAGCAGGGAAACAGGCCATGAGGCCAGCAGGCCCCACCCCCACAGAACTCAAACTGAAGCACTCACTAGAGAGGTTGGCAGCAAATACACCAGCTTGACTCCAACCAGGAAGATTGAGCTCTGGGAGAGAGGCCATTGGGAAGGTGGGGCCAATCTCACCTGCAAACAAACTCCAAAGAAGGACCACCCACCCAACAACATGACTGAACCCCAAGAGAGCCCAGCATCGCCCTCTACAGGCCAAAAAAGATACAACTCCAACCTCAATAGAAAAAAACGTCCACTCAGAGACTCCTCCTGAAATCACCAACTTCAAAGATTAAAGGGAGATAAATCCACAAAGAAGGGGAAAAAACAGCACAAAAAGGATGAAACCACCAAAGAACAGAACACCTCTTTTCCTCCCAGGGATCACAACTCCTCACCATCAAGGAAACAATAAAAGACAGAGAATGAATCTGACGAATTGACAGAAGCAGGCTTCAGAAGGTGGGTAATAACAAACTTCTCTGAGTTAAAAGACCATGTTCTAACCCAATGCAAAGAAACTAAGAACTTTGAAAAAAGCTTAGACGAAATGCTAATTAGAATAATCAGCTTAGAGAAGAACATAAACGACTTGGTGGAGCTGAAAAATACAGCACGAGAACTTCGCGAGGCACAGACAAGTTTCAACAGCTGAATCGATCAAGCAGAAGAAAGGATATCAGAGATAGAAGATCAAATCAATGAAATAAAACAAGAAGGCAAGATTAGAGAAAAAAGAATGAAAAGAAATGAACGCCTCCAAAAACTATGGGATTATGTGAAACAACCTAATCTACATTTGATTGACATACCTGAATGTGACAGGCAGAATGAATCCAAGTTGGAAAACACTCTTCAAGATATTATCAAAGAGAACTTTCCCAACCTAACATGGCAGGCCAACATTCAAATCCAGGAAATACAGAGAACATCACAAAGATATTCTTCAAGAAGAACAACCCCAAGGCACATAGTTGTCAGATTCACCAGGGTTGAAATGAAGGAAAAAATCCTAAGGGCAGCCAGAGAGAAAGGTCGAGTCACCCACAAAGGAAAGCCAGTCAGACTCACAGTGGATCTCTTGGCAGAAACCCTGCAAGCTAGAAGGGAGTGGGGGGCCAATATTCAACATCCTTAAAGAAACGAACTTTCAACCCAGAATTTCATATCTGGCCAAACTAAGCTTCATACATGAAGGAGAAATAAAATCCTTTATGGCCAAGCAATTGCTGAGAGATTTCATCGCTACAAGACCTGCCTTACAGGAGCTACTGAAGGAAGTACTAAACAGGCAAAGGAATAACCAGTAGTAGCCACTGCAAAAATGCACCAAATAGTAAAGAATAACAATGCAATGAAGGAGCCACGTCAATTAACAGGCAAAACAACCAGCCAGCAACAAAATGGCAGGATCAAATTCAAACATAACAATACTAACATTGAATATAAATGGCCTAAATGCCCCAATCAAAAGACACAGACTGGCAAACCGGATAAAAAGTCAAGACCCATCAGTGTGCTGTCTTCAGGAGACCCATCTCACATGCAAAGACTCACACAGACTCAAAGGGATGGAAGAAGATTTACCAAGCAAATGGAGAACAGCAAAAAAGCAGGGGTAGCAGTCCTAGTCTCTGATAAAATGGACTTTAAACCAACAAAGATCAAAAGAGACAAATAAGGGCATTATATAATGGTAAAAGGATCAATGCAACAAGAAGAGCTAACTATCCTAAATATTTATGCACTCAATGCAGGAGCACCCAGATACATAAAGCAAGTTCTTAATGACTTACAAAGAGACTTAGACTCCTGCACAATAATAGTGGGAGACTTTAACACTCCACTGACAATATTGGACAGATCAACGAGACAGAAAGTCAACAAGGATATCCAGGACTTGAACACAGATCTGGACCACGTGTATCTAATAG
>CAUYLG010036762.1:0-16564 GCA_963573385.1 Cacajao melanocephalus | reverse complement strand
ACAGAAATTAAAATATATGATATATAATTATATATAAATTATATATATTTATATATAATTATATATCATTTATTTATATATAATTATATATCATTTATTTATATATATTAAAATATTTTAAGGCATAAAATATTTTAAATAAAATAGAATAAATAAAATAGAATAAATAAAATAAATAGTAATTGTTTCTATTGCCCCATGTTGTTCTCCTCCTATTTTTGTCTTTTGAGTCTCTTTAGCAGCTCAGAGGCAAATGCTATCTGTCATATAGTTAGGCTTGAAAAGTTGTAGTCTTTTGAAGGACATAGTGATTCAGAAGATTAAAATATTTTATCCTATGTTACTGTAGTGATCATGTACTTCCACTTGCAAAACAGAAAACTTCACTAAAAATTAGAGAAGATCCAAATATTCTAAGGTTATCGAGGGCCATATGTCCAGCTGGGAACAGCTTAGTACAATGCTTGCAATAAATACTCATAAGTGGCACCAACTCAGACAGAAAAGTAGAATAATACAGAAATGGGGCAATTCTGGGGTCATAGGGTGGGGAATAGGCACAAGGTGCAACCTGGAAAGGCAAAGGAGCCTCAACTCAAGGGGTAACTTCTATCATTAGACAGTGGCTGAACGGAACACATTGCAAAATAGATCCTGAGGCTGTGCCTGTGTGTATGGGGAGGTCTGTCATTGATTAGTGATGTCTTCTGAGTAAGAATGGTGGTAGGGATGTTATGAATTCACCCAGTAGGGGATGAGATATGAGAAAGCTATTGAAAGGACTTAAATACTAGGAAGCAGAGAGGAGCATGCAGTGAAAATCACAGGCTATTCCTGGAAGCTGGAAGAGACACCAGAGCTAGGAGAAGAGGAAGGCACACAGGCCCAGCGAGGATGCAGCACCAAGGAAGGCTTATTTGGGCAGCTCCCACTTGGCCCATGGCCTGCACTTGGATTCCCCTAAAAACACACATCCCTGCACTACTCTACTGCCAACCAACTGCTGAACAGGGCCCACCTGTGGAGATACAAAACTATCCTACCTTCCAAGACAATTCAAGACATTTGAAATCCGGAGTACGTGTCAGCAATATATGCCATAGAATGTTAGAGTAGGAATTTTAAACATTTTTATTTCTTTTTTAAAAAAATTTCTGTTCCAAGTAGCCCCTTAAAAGTAGAGGTTTTGGATTTATCTTTCCTGCTCTCCATTTTTCTATCTACTCATTGCCAGTTATCAGGAAGCCTAAATGCAGCAGCAGCTCTTTCATCTTTCTAACTTTCTTCTTTTTTATTTTTTATTTGTTATTTCAATAGGTTTTAGGGAAAACATTTTTATTTCAATATCCCCGAAATAACTTGAACAAATTCTTCTTGGAAAATCTGAAAGTCTCTATTTTTTTTCTTTCTTCAACTTGTATTGTCATTGCGCTTCCTCACAGAATTTCCTTCTAGTATAATATATTTTATGTTTGAAATTTGGTTACCCTGTTCTACTACTGTGCCACAAAATATAAATATAAAATCTAGAATGCTTTTATTTCTTATGACTGTAATTCAAGTTAATAGAATATCTTCCAGATTATCATTAAAACTATTAATAGTTTCAATTTTACTTTCAATTTCAGTTTACAGTTTGCCAACATAACAAATATATTACAAACTTTGAGAAACAATTTTAAAACTTGAAAAGTAAAATTTTGCTGGAAATGCATCTTTTGATGAGTTAGGTAAGAAAGCTTTTTAAAAATTAGTTAATGGATTCACAGATAAAAAATTGCATATCACTAACACGAGACAAAATATAGCATCAACTCTGCTCTTCTTCATAAATTACATAGACGCAAGGTCTGAGAAACAGTTCTCATAAGTAAATAGAGTATTTTTATTATCGCCTTGCCTCTCAATTCTTTGAATTCCTTCTAACTTGGAAACCCATCTACCACTTGAAGAACTCCTATAGCACTGTTTTGACTTATACTTTTGTTTAGGGCACCCCAGGTTTTCATGGTCTGCACAGACCTCCTTATTAAAGTGTGTACCTGCTTGAGTAAAGTGGGAGACAATCAATCATAAAGTGGGAAGTAAAACAGGTGAACCTGTACCCCATTGGGGGATGCATCTTTAGAGAGTTCCCAAGAATTTTAAGGTGAATCTGAATAATAATTCTCTTAACACCACCTTTGGTTGTATAAGCACCCCCAGGGAGGCGGCAGATAGCCCATTGCAGAGACCTTTGGTTTAGAGAAGGAAGAGGTTATGGGGAGTACAAGAAAGTTTCATGGAGAAGCTGAGATTTAAGTGAGCTTCAAAGGGTGAGTGGGATATTAATACAAAAATCTACTCAGATTAATTTTATTCTTTCACTCATAGGTGGCACTGCTTATCATCTAAAAATTCCACAAACATACAGAAACCCTATTTGTACATTAATTTACTGTTTGGGGAATATTATAATGATGTATTATAAACATTATGTTATAAACTCTAATGTATCACTAAGTATTGAGTCACACAAAAAAATAAAAAACTTTTCTTTAGGTTGTTACAACGGACTGAATATTTGTGTCCCCCAAAATTCATATGTTGAAACCCAAATTCCCAATGTGATGGCATTTGGAGGTGAGGCATTTGGGAGATAATTAGGTCCTAAAGATGGAGCCTTCATGAACAGAATCAGTGCTCTTATAAAGGGAACTCCAGGGAGCTCTCTCACCTTCTTTCCACCACGTGAGGGTGCAATGAAAAGATAGTATCTATGAACCAGGAAAGAGGTCCTCGGCAGACACAGAGTCCTCCAGCACCTTAATCTTGGACTTTCAGCCTCCAGAACTATGAGAAACAAATGTTTGTTGTTTTAAGCCTCCCAGTCTATTGTATTTTGTTATGGCAGACAGGACTGACTAAGACATTGTCTAATGAGTTCAATTATAAACATATAATGTGTCAATTAGAAAATTACAAAGAATTAGAATAATCATGGCAGAATTGGAACTCATGACATCAATAAGATTGAGTCTTTTAAATCTAATTCTTAAAAATGTTAGCAGTTATTCTCTATGGCTTTAATATAATGGATATATTACTAATGATTACTTTATTAGCATTTAGTAAAGTATGAATAATCAAATTAAGATTAGGTAGAATTATACATAAATGAAAATATGTTTCTCTATAGAACAAGCAATTAACAAACATGCATTGACTTCCTACTCTGTTCAAGTTACAAAATATATGTGAACTAATTTCTCTATACTTCTTCAGTTGAGCTATCAAAATATTTGATATTAAAAGTCTTGTGAAACAAAGTACATTATATTTGAGGGTCACCTCATTAAATTCTTGCAGAAAGCCTAAAGTAACATACAAGTATGTCCCACAAATAATTAATGAAATTTTGATGGTGTGAAATATAATCAATCTACAAACATTATTGAGCATCCCTTCTAGTACCATGTTAGGAGGTGTGTGAGGGTGTGTGTGTGTGCACATGCTGAGGGTGTGTGTGTGTGTGCATGTGTGTGTGTGTTGGTGTTGGAGTCACCTTACTTTTGGGTGCCACTGTCGGGGTCACTACTTGTGGAGGTCTGTCCTGCAGACCTTGACTCAGCAATGGATGAATAAAGTACATTGACACACAGATATTATGCTTTGCTGGTTCAGCTGAGGGTCTGTGGCTGCTTATAGACTCCTTGGAGAGTGCTGTAAAGAGATAGCAGCTGCTGGCTTTCACTAGCTAGTGAGACTTGCATTTATTTCTTAAAGTTTAATTGAAAAAGGCTTGAGTCAACACTACTAGAGGTTAAAGATCAAAGGACAGGTTCTGATGCCTAAAGCAAACACTATTAGTGGGTAATATTCTTGGTCAACCTCACCCCCGCCACCCCAAAGAGGGCCATCTGACTCAAAGGTTAATTTTAAGACTACATAAGTAAACAAGCTAGTTAAGTAAACTAACATTCTTTTGTCTTTGAACCTTAATCTCTCTGGCTCTTGCAAAGAGACTGTGGCTGCCTTCAGCCAAGGACTATAGAAAAAAACCTTTAGGCTTTACAAAAGGGTTTGAGACTATAGTCTATAACTTCCTCTAATATTTTTCCCTTAATATTTTTGCCACCACCGTTGGTACATCCTCACTTAGAGAGATGGATAAATCAAGGGACCTTACTACTACAGTAAAGGGCAGTAGGTGTTACCACTTAGGGAAGTGCAGATCCTATGGCAGCCAAAAGGTGGAGCGTGAATGTCAACTTCATGGGGAGATAATCATAAAACCCTTTTCAGAAGAGCTAAATCTTGGTTTAGAGAGCCAGAAGTTAAGCAAAAATGCTTGCTTTCTTCCTGAAAGGAGAAGGCTTAGAATATGAGATAAGGAGGTCTGGAGTAAAGGCAAGTAGGTAGATACATGAGAGTTAGTGGATGCACCAAAAGAGAGTCAGCACCCATTATGGTCCATCAGAGAACATCCTCCATGAAAGAATGTCTGAACAATCCAGGAAGACAAAATGACTAGGTTGATTGATGTTAGCCAGTCTTCATTAACAGCCACACCAGAACTAGTGTGACAGAAAAATTAATGGAGGTGCCATGAGGGCAGCGATGGGGGCTATACATGGGCCCAACAGTATGGATTCCCAATTACCAGGGCTGATCTACCTCCTGTTACCACTGGCTCTCCAACCCATCAGCAACAAAGAACAATGGTAAGACCTGACAGGGCACTGTTTTTCAAGTAAGCAACAGACTACTTGATGGCAAGTCAACCACATTGGGTGCTTTCCATATGGAAAAGGCTGGCAATTCATCCTTGCAGGGATACTTATTCTAACATTGGGCTTTCATTTCCTGCCCACAAAGCTTCAACCAGCTCCCGTATCCAGGGTTTATGGAATTCCACAGGCTTGGAATCCCATCTGATATAACGTCTCTCCAGGAGATGCATTGCACAGTTCCACTGGACATATTGGGAAATTTTAATCAGAAGGCTAACATGATTGATTCTGATTCTAGAAAAATCATTCTGGAAACACAGTTGAGGCTGAATTGGACAGAAATGAAACTGGATTCAGGGAGAAGAGTTGGAAAGCAACTGAAATGTGATAAGGTTCTGAAATAAGGTAGTGGCAGTAGAAAGGGCTTAAGAGATATTAAGGAGTAGGATTTACGGGACTTGGGGACTGATTAGATATCAGGGTTAGAGAGAGGGAGAAGTTTAAGATAACTTCTGGATCTACACTTCCTTATCATCCTGCTTTTAAAAATTAATCATGGAGGGATAAATTAGACTTCGGTTGATTGACAGAGCCAGAAGAAAAATAACTTGAGAACTATTTTGTCTCCTTGAAATCTAAACCATTTTAATCCCACTTGGGATCAATTCTGTTATTCATTATAATATGAAACATTATACTTTTTTAAAACTCTGAAAAATGAAAGAGAAACAAATTTCCCTTTCTATGTATTTTTTTCAAAACAATATGATCCTTGCACATATATATTTTTTCTGGATAGAATAAAAAGACCTTCTTTGATTCTTCCTTGTGTAATGTGTGGGCAAAAGGGAAAAGAATGAGAATAGGTTTACTTTGAATTATTAATGATCTAATCATAACAGCTTAATTCAATCAAGTAAAATCCATTTATTGAGTTTCTATGCTATGTGAGGCTCTGGCTGGGTGCTGGGCTGTGCCATGCCTATGCCAATTAGAGGCTCCTGAAAATGCAGTGCCCAGTGGGAGCTCCTGGGCTAGACAGAACAGGTGACCAAATGATTTGTCTGTGGAATTACCAGAATGGAGTTACAAAATGAGATTGTATGTCTGGAAACAGAGCCTGAGTTATAGAAATTTTTTTGTGCTCTAGTTCTTTGCACACATAAATGGATTAAAATAATGTGTGATATTTGATTTGGCACACTATATTTGAAAGTGAAAAGATCTGCTTTGTGAAAGACTGCTAAATTATATTCCTGGAAACTTTCCCTATCACTATAGCAAGGAAGATTGTGTGATTTCTTACTCTTGATAATGGGTGACTAAGCTCAAGACCTTTGGTCTACTGATGTCTCTAGGTCTAAAATAAACAAACAAATTCAGAAGTAATTTTTCCTTTAATATAAGTCAAAAAAGAAGCAGAAAGAAACATCGTATATCAAAGATGATGTTTCCTAAAAATATATTTAGAATAATTACACAATCTTTAAACTTGCACATCGTTTTTATTGTTTTAAATAAATATTGTTCAAGATACTATGTAAAGTGCAACTCAGTGAAATGCAAATAATGATGTAATAATAGCACATCTTCAACTAAAACAAAATGATTTTATCTTTTATAATTTCAGCTTTTATTTTTGATTTGGGGGTACATGTACAGGTTTGTTACAGGGGTATATTGCTTGATGCTGGGGTTTGGGGTATGACTGACCCTGTCATCCAGGTACTGAGTATAGTACCCAATAACTGAGTATAGTACCCAATAGTGTTTCAGTCCTTGTCTCACTCTGCATCCCTACTCTTGTAGTATCCTATTGGTGTCTATTCTTGCCATCTTTATGTCCATAAGTTCCCAATTTTTAGCTCCCACTTACAAGTGAGAATATGTGGTGTTTGGTTTTCTGTTCCTGCATTATGCACTTAAGATAATGACCTCCAGCTGCATTTGTGTTGTTGCAAAGGACATGACTTCATTATCTTTTATGGCTGCATGATGTTCTATGGTGTATACGTGCCATATTTTCTTTATCCAGTCTGTCATTGGTGAGCACCTAGGTTGATTCCATGTCTTTGCTACTGTAAATAGTGCTGTGATGAACATGTGAGTACATGTGTCTTTTTGGTAGAATGATTTATATTCCTTTGAATATATACCCAGTAATGGGATTGCTGGGTGAAATAGTAGTTGTGTTTTAAGTATTTTGAGAAATCTCCAAACTGCTTTCCACACTGCCTGAGCTAATTTACATTCCCATCAATAGTGTATAAGTGTTCTTATTTCTCTGCTGCCCCACCAGCATCTGTTGTCTTTTCGCCCTTTAGTAATAGTCATTCTGACTGGTATTAGACAGTATCTCATTGGGGTTTTGATTTGTATTTCTCTGATGATTAGTGATATTGAGCATTTTTTTTCATGTTTTTTAGCTGTTTGTATGTGTTCTTCTCATGTCTTTGGTGTCTTTTCATGTCTTTGGCCCACTTTTCAATGAGGTCTTTTGTTTTTTGCTTGTTGAATTGTTCACATTCCTTATAGATGGTGGATATTAGATCTTTGTCAGATAGATAGTTTGCAAATATTTTCTCCCATTCTGTAGGTAGTCTGATTACTCTGTTGATAGTTTCTTTTGCTATGCAGAAGTTCTTTAGTTTAATCAGGACCAACTTTTCAATTTTTCTTTTTGTTGCAATTACTTTTGAGGATTTAGTCATAAATTCTTTTCCAAGGCCAATGTTCAGAATGGTGTATCCTAGGTTTTCTTCTAGTAGTCTTATAATTTGAGGTTTTACATTTAAATATTTAATCCATCTTGAGTTAATTTTTGTATATGATGAAAGGTAGGAGTCAAGTTTTATTCTTCTGTATCTGTCTGGTCAGCTATTCCAGCACCATTTATTAAATAGGGGAGTACTTTCTCCATTGCTTATTTTTGTAAACTTTGTCAAAGATCAGTTGGAAGTAGATGTATGGCTTTATCTGTAGTTGCTCTATTTTGTTCCACTGTTCTATATGCCTTTTTGTACTAGTACCATGTTGTCGTGGTTACTGTTACCATATAGTATGGTTTGAAGTCACGTAATGTGATGCCTCCAGCTTTGTTCTTTTTGCTTAGGATTGCTTTGGCTATTCAGGCTCCTTTTTTGTTCCATATGAGTTTTAGTAAAGTTTTCTCTTATTCTGTGAAAAATTATGTTAGTCATTTCATTAAAATAGCATTGAATCTGTAGATTGCTTTGGGCAGTATGGCCATTTTAACAACATTGATTTTTCCTATCTATGAGCATGGCATGTATTTCCATTTGTCTGCATCATCTATGATCTCTTTCAGCAATGTTTTTTACTTTTTCTTGTAGAGATCTTCACTTCCTCGGTTAGATGTATTCCTAGGCATTTTATTTTTGTGTGTGTCTATTGTAAATGGCATTGTGTTCTTGACTTGGCTTTCAATTTGAACTTTATTGGCCTATAGAAATGCTACTCATTTTTGTACATTAATTTTGTATCCTGAAACTTTACTGAAGTCGTCGATCAGTTCCAGGAGCCTTTAAGAAGAGACTTTACAGTTTTCTAGATATAGAATCATATTTTCAGTGAAGAGAGATAGTTTGACTTCTTCTTTTCCTATTTGGATACCTTTGACTTCTTTGTCTTGCCTGACTGCTCTGTCTAGGACTTCCAGTACTATATTGAATAGGAGTGGTGAGAATAAGCATCTTTGTCTTATTACTGTTCTCAAGGGGAATACTTCCAGCCTTTACCTGAAGAAAATGGTTTTCATTAACACTTTTATTCAATAACAAACATTTGTCTTTCATTTATTTATCAAACTGTTAAGAGTTTACTATATGTCAGTCACTTGTATACGTAATGAGGGTATATCAATAAACAATACAGACAAGACCTCTACTTTCAGTGTCAGAAACATTTGTTTTCTGTCACATTTAATGCTACTAGGTCTATTTGAATGCAAAAGGAATGAAGATAGCAAACAGCTGGGAAATTATTTTTCTAATTACTTCATGATTTTTTACCTAGTTTTTATTACTTGCATGAAGCATTCTTTAAGTTCTCTTGAATCATACGAAGATAAAGTAGATAGGGTTCTTATCCTTAAGGATTTTGCCATCTAGTGAAAGTAACTGACCAATCCTAAGATTATGGAGATAAACTAAGGACTCAATGTTGTCCTTCATGTGAAGTCTTTATGAAACAAATGTCCCAGAATTGCACTCCTTTGATTATACTCTCACCTGGTAATTAGCCTGCATACAACTAAAAATGCTAAAATAAAGGAAATGAATAACATTTTAAGCATTATCAAGAGTTTCTTTTATGGAAAACCTCCTCTTTTTTTTTTTTTTTTTTGTAACAGTTTTATTGAGATATAATTCGTAGACCATACCATTTGCCCATTTAAATTATACAATTCAATGGTTTTTACTGTATTTACAGAGTTGTGCAATCATCAATATCATCAATTTTAGATCATTCCATCACTCCTAAAGGAGGTCATCCTCCATTCCCCACATTCCCCCTAGTCCCCACTCCTACCCCAGTCCTAGGCAACTGCTGATCTACTTTCTGTCTGTATAGATTTGCATAAAACTGCCTAATTCTTTTAAGAAAATGTAAAATAAAATACTAGGTCATGCTATAAATTTAGTAAGCACTTAATTTTTACGGCCATTATAACAATTTCTTAGGAAAACCCCACAAAACTTGACATAAGTTTGCCATCACATCTTTAAGAAATCGTTGATAATAAGCGAACATGAGGAAAATTGAGTTCCTAAGAGCGGTTGAATTGACTTATGAGCCTGGGAAGACAGCAGAGTGGGTTGGCTTATGAGACTGAGAGAAAGAAAATGTCATACCTCTCACATCATAGAGGAGAAAGAGAAGGAGGAATAAACTTATTCTTGCCCAATTTGGGACCTGAAAGTAAACAGTCATCAAAATGGCCCGCAGCCATTGTCAGACATGTTCTTGCACCATTGCCATGAGAAAAAGTGGATAGCTTCCTGTAGCTCAGTTTCACAGCCTGACCCAGAGATGCCTTGAAGAAATGGCAGTCTTTCAGTAGCCACAGAAAAAAAGAAGCTAAATAAGTCATGCCAGCAGCACTGGTGAGCTAGCGGCATTATTGCTAGGCTAGGAAGGTGAGGGAACAAGGACATGTCAGGTGGCACAGGGTCAAGTGTGCAGATTAATTGAAAACGTTTCATAATTCCACATAGTAGACAATTGACGTTTGTGAGATACCAGAGAAATTCCACCCAGGTACCTCCCATGAGTGGGAGGAAAGGGCTTAGTGGGTATGAAAGTTCTCAAGGATGAATTCAAAGTAAAAAATATCTTTATCATTATCTTAAACCAGAGGAGAGGAGAGAGAGAGAGAAGAAAGAAAGAGAAAGAAGGAAAGAAAGAAAGAAAGAAAGAGAGAGAGAGAAAGAAAAAGAAAGAAGAAAGAAAGAAAGAAAGAAAGAAAGAAAGAAAGAAAGAAAGAAAGAAGAAAAAAAAGGAAGGAAGGAAGGAAGGAAGGAAGGAAAGATCATACTAGTTGTAACAGTGTTCACTCATAGACTTGAGAAATTGGGAAATTGATTATTAACATCTGCTGTGTTTTTCTCGGAGATCACAGAATATCTCGGTGCCCCCTCAGTTTCTCAGTATCCCTTTCAGTCAGATGTAGTTCTGGCCATTGGAATACAGACAGAAGTGATGGAAGTCACATCTAAGCCTGGCTCATGAAGACACCCTTCAAGATTCTCCAGCTTTTTCCTGCCTTGCCACTGTGACTTGGGAGGATTGATGTGGCATAGAGACAGGATGAAAGAGTGGTCCTGCATTAAACTTTATGTAGGAAGGAAATAAATCTCTTATGTGTTAAGTTCCTCAAACTTGTCTATTGTGGCAATTGAGATACATTACCTGTACAAATACAAGTCCTACACTTCTGTCATTACTGAGGTGGATGGGATAGAATTGCCATTCCCTGCTTTCAGAAGGCCTTTTTATAATCATTCCCACCATTTCCCAACTTGGAGGATGCCTCTTTTATTAGTTGTAAACTCATAGAAACAAGGGGCTGGATATAAACACAATGTATATTATCTCAGTGGCCTCTACTTTGGCTCAAGAATAAGTCTGATTTTAGGCCATACCAAGGAGTTAAAAAAAAAAAAGTACCTATAACTGCTAAGTGCATGGCCTAATTGGAGAAACAAGACACACTTAACTTTGAATCATTAGAAAAATCATTGCCAATTCTACAGGACCCTTTCTTTATGGTAGGACACATCCATATGGTTAATTATCCATATTTATTGTGTAAGGACAGAGATTCTGATCATTCAGGGATGACTTTTATCTTAAAGAGTTTTATGTGTGAGTCATTAGCATTGCACTTTTTTACAAATGTATGTCTCTTTCTAATTTATTAACGACATATATATTTGACATTATAGTAGATCCTGGGACAACCAGTTATAAAGTTACATCTTTTTATTTGTACAATTGATCTGGCATTTCAAACTGATATATATATATATATGTATATTATGTATACGCATGTATAGATACACATACAAGTCTAGGACTTGTATTTGTACAGGTAATCCACCTCAATTGCCACAATAAACAAATTTGAGGAACCTAACATATATATATATATACACATATATATATATATACATACATGTATATATATATATCTCTCTCAAAAAGAACACATGTGAAGTAGAATAATGAGGGCAATTTATACATGAATAAATAATATCTCTTCCACTCAAAAGTGTCACCTTGAGGAAACTATAAATATCTTTTGTATTTTGTTGCCTCTTTAAAAAATATCATGACACTGAAAAGTAGTTACCCTAATCAACTTTTGGAGCACGTAATAGAGATAATAACCTTGAAATAGGAAAGAGGAATAATTGCATAACTGACTCTAAAAGTTTATTATGCAATTAGTTACATGCACTTGTTTGTTCCTTTTTTATTCTAGACTGCCACCGTAATTTAAAGAAACTTTAAACACAGAAAAGATAACAAAGCTATAAAACTTGTAGATCTTACGACTCAGTGATGACTAACTTAGATGATCAGATGGGTAATGAAATGAGAAGTTTTCCAATAAAACAAACTATTTAAGATTAGATGAAGCCTTCTTACAAATATAAAAAATTTAAAAATTTTACATATCAATTTTGATTTTAATAACACAGCCTGGGGATACTTAGTGATTTGCTCATTAGAAAGAATCTTTTCGGACATTTGAATTGGAATACATATTATACCTTGAATTAGTATTATCAAAGTTAATGTCTATTTAATTTCTGGCTTTAAAATTAACATAAATCTTGTTTTCATGATCCATATGGTATCATTTTTTCCAAGAGAAAGCATTCAAAATTAATGATTTTACTTTAGTCAGGGTAGATATAAACTAGGCACAAAATACAGTGCTGATATGATCACAAATCTTTATTTGTTAATAAAATAAGGTACCATAAAGCAGATGGCTTGAGTTTAGCTGCATTATAATATACATAATATTTAATCTCACTGTACCTAAAGTTTTCTTGTTTCTAGATTAGTTTTTCTGCTGAAATCACTAAAAGTTATTCCTAGCTCTAAAATTGTGTCATTTTATTAATATACAAAGCACAGTATGCAAAGAAATGCATTTAGAAGTAGAGCATTCATATAGACAAAGCAAATATTAGTTTATCATATTACTCAATAATGATTGCTTACTTTTGTTTCAGACTCATTATATGCATATTAATCCTTCTTAACAAAATTAAGAAAGTGCATTATAATTAACTCCAATTATAGAAGAGGAGATGATTTAAAGAAATAAAGAATCTTGCCCAAATTGACCCAGCTAGAATTGATAAAATCCAATTTACATTCAATTATGGTTAGTTTATTTGATTTGAGACATTCTGAAAAGCCCAGTTCTTGATATTTTATTTTCTCCCCACTGTCATTGAGTCAAACACTCTATGCTGAAACTCAGTACCATTCCTGCTTTGCAGGCACTTCTCCATATTGCATGAGCTGAAAGCACCAGACTTCCCTGCCATTAGACTCCCATTTAGATTCTTCCAATGAGAGGTTCTTTGTGAAATTTGGGGTGCAAAAGAGAAGTTTCTATTCTACAATGGCAAATGTCTATCAATGTTGCTGGTGGCTTTTTGATGACTTCTTAGAATCCTCTATGCAGTGCTAGAGGAATATAAGTTCATTCAGCCACAGTTTTTTTAGGATTCCAGCACTTCTGATCTCCTGCTGCTAGTAGAAGGCTTCTGTGATTTTCACTTCTCTGGCCTTCCCAATTAGAAGCTGTGCAAGTTTCTAATGCCCAGAAATAGCAATGGTGGTATCTAATTTCTTTACTGAACCTCTCAGATATAGAATTTGATACAAAAGTTGGATATGGAAGCAGAACCTCATAGATGGTAAGCTTAAATTGGTTATCTGACTGTGTTAGATTTGAAGGCAGTAAATGATCTCATGACCAATAAAATATGAGCAATTGGTAGTTCACAGCATGCAGAGACAAAGCCTTTGCTTAAAATAACATGCTTGCAACTGTGTGACTATTGAAAAGAAAGACTTTGGAAGGACAAGTGGCTATTCTGACACAATGTCATAGTGGAAGGGATTATTATACCAACTTTGGAATGATTTGACCATTTCATATTGCAATAGAGAGCTTTGAGTCAGATAATGGCAAGTTTATGGTTCAGAGAAGCAGAGAGCTCTACAATTATCCTAAAAATACATCTCTTAGTATTTATAGTCATACAGCCAAGGAATCCAAAACTCAGACTCCTGGTTTGATCCTATAGGCTGCAGAAGTTAAACATCAATTGATTTCTTTTTCATCAGGTCTCTTATGTGAAAATTCAGGATTAGACAAGATTGGGATCTGGAGAATTGGAATGGAAACTTTTGGATGTGTCCCAATGACTGAGTATTTTGGTCTTCTTATATCACAGAGCCTGCCTTTTCCGAAGCAGCAGCCACTGCTGAGCCAATTCCTCCATTATTCTCCCCCCCCAGTCTTGCCTAATGATCCTCCAGTGACTTCCCCTGAGACCATCTCTTGCATAGAGATACTGATTCTCCTCCCAGCCCACTCCCAATATCTCTCCTGGCTTCTTGCCCATAACTAGCACAAATTCAGACCCAATAGGAGATAGCATACATATCAAAGATCTGCACATGTTTTGCTCATTTATATTAAGAGGAACTCAAAGAATGTGTTTGAGGAATAGATTCTAAGCAATAAAGACGGAGGTATAAGACACTAACATCGAAATAAGTTAAATGTATTGATATCCCTGCTCACACTAGAGCTTCTGGATTTAATCTGTGGCTCAAACATCTGAGAACAACTCTTACAATTTCATTGGTTGGCTAGTTGAAATGTGGACTCAGGGATTTCCTAAAATAAATGCAGTTGAGACATGAGAATTTCCTTGGCACAAGAGAGAGGAAAGAATCCAAAGGCTAAAGGAGATAGGAATATTGGAATACCTCGATTATGTGCAATCGATTTATTATCTCTCTTACCACATGTCTGTGGTAAGACCACAGGAATTATCACAGGAATCTAGAGGCTACCCCTTTCCAAAGACTTGGAGAAAATATACTGATGAGGGAAACAAAAGCATTCTTAAAGGCTTTGTAGTGACTGCTCTCTATAGGTCAGGGATGATGGTGGTAGATACTTCAAGGAAATGAGCTCCTGTACTTTAAAATGGAATAAGGACATCCCAGAATACAGAAGCCACTGATACCACTTAAACACCAGGAAAAAGTGGGCACAGTTATGGAAATGGGCAACAGAGTTGGAGTGGTAACCAGATGGTTTAATTGAAAGACATTTAAGGCAGTAGTTAACTGATTATGGTGCCTCTAAAGTTGAAAAAGGTTGGAAGCTTAATCAAGTATTAATTAAAATGTATAATCCAAAAATTTTAGCTTTTAATTCAACACAATGGATAGTGATATCTTACCTACCACTTAATTCCCAGACATGAACCAATTCAAGAAGCAAGAGTGCTTTTTTTAAAAAAGTTATTTTTTATTTCAATAGGTATTTTGGGAACAGGTGGTGTTTGGTTATATGCATAAGTTCTTCAGTGGTGATTTCTGAGATTTTGGTGCACTCATCACCCAAGTGATGTACCCTGTACCCAAGGTGTAGTCTTTTATTCTTCACCCACCTTCTACCATTTCCCCCAAGTCCCCAAAGTCCATTGTATCATTCTTATGCCTTTGCATCCTCATAACTTAGCTCCCAATTAAGAGTGAGAACATACAATGTTTAGTTTTTCATTCTTGAGTTACTTCACATAGAATGATAGTCTCCAATTCCATCCAGGTTGCTGTGAATGCCATTAATCATTAATTCATTCCTTTTGGTGGCTTAGTAGTATCCAATGGTATATATATATATATATATATATATATATATATATATGTGTGTGTGTGTGTGTGTGTGTGCGTGCGTGTGTGTGTGTGTGTGTGTATGTATATATATATATACCACATTTTCTTTATCCACTTGTTGATTGATGGGCTGGTTCCATATTTTTGCAATTGCAAATTGTGCTGCTATAAATATGCATGTGCAAGTATGTTTTTCATATAATGACCCTTTTTCCTCTAGGTAGATACCAAGTAGTGGGATTGGTGGGTCAATTGGTAGATCTACTTTTAGTTGTCTAAGGAATCTCCACACTGTTTTTCATAGTGGTTTTACTAGTTTACGTTCCCACTAACAGTGTAAAAAGCATTCCCTTTCACTGCATCCATGCCAACATCTATTATTTTTTAATTTTTGATTATAGCCATTCTTGCAGGAGTGTTGTGGTATGACATTGTGGTTTTGATTTGCATTTCCCTGATAATTAGTGATGCTGAGCATTTTTCCATATGCTTGTTGGCCATTTGTATATCTTCTTTTCAGAATTGTCCATTCATGTTCTTAGCCTACTTTTTGATGTGATTTTTTTTTCTTATTTGTTTGTGTTGTAGATTCTGGATATTAGTCCTTCTTTGTATGTATAGATTGTGAAGATTTTCTCCCACTCTGTGGGTTGTCTGTTAACTCTGCTGATTATTTCTTTCGACCATTTGTGAGATCAACCAATAAAAGAAGAGAGAAGGTCCAAATAAGCTCAATTAGATACAAAATTACTACTGATACCACAGAAATACAAAAGATTATTCAAGGCTACTATGAACAGCTTTATAAGCATAAACTAGAAAACCTAGAGGAGGACAAATTCCTAAAAATATACAACCCTCCTAGATTAAACCAGGAAGTTACAGAAACTCTAAACAGACTAATAACAAGCAGCAAAATTGAAATGGTAATTAAAAAATTGCCAACAACAACAATAAAAATAGTCCAGGACCGGATGGATTCACTGCTGATTTCTATCAGACATTCAAAGAAGAATTGGTACCAACTTTATTGACACTATTCCATAGGATATAGAAAGAGGGAATCCTCCCTAAATCATACTAGGAAGCCAATATCATCCTAATACCAAAACCAGGAAAGAACATAACAAAAAAAGAAAACTAAGGACCAATATCCCTGATGAATATAGATGCAAAAATCCTCAACAAAATATTAGCTAACTGAAGCCAACAGCATTTCAAAAAGATAATCTACCATGGTCAAGTGGGCTTCATACCAGGGATGCAGAAATGGTTTAACATCCACAGGTCAATAAATGTGATACACCAGATAAACAGAATTAAAAACAAAAATCACATGATCATCTCAATAAATGCAGAAAAAGCATTTGACAAAATCCAGCATC
>CAUYLG010036761.1:0-15979 GCA_963573385.1 Cacajao melanocephalus | reverse complement strand
CCTTGTTCACATATTTCGGCGTGGTTTGTGTTTTTTTTTGTCAAAACTAAACAAACAAATTATCTACATTTTTTTTTTTTTTTTTTTTTTTTTTTTTTTTGAGACAGAGTCTCGCTCTGTCGCCAGGCTAGAGTGCAGTGGTGTGATCTTGGCTCACTGCAACCTCCGCCTCCCGGGTTCAAGCAATTCTCCTGCCTGAGCCTCCCGAGTAGCTGGGACTACAGGCGCACGCCACCACGCCCAGCTAATTTTTGTATTTTTAGTAGAGACAGGGTTTCACCATGTTGGCCAGGATGGGATCAATCTCTTGACCTTGTGATCTGCCCCCCTCGGCCTCCCAAAGCGCTGGGATTACAGGCATGAGCCACCGCGCCTGGCCGAGCTAGATATTCTTATATACCTCCTCATTCTCATTTTATATTTGAGTAAAGTGAGGCGCAGAGAAGTTTTGTGACTTGGCCAGTGTCAGAGCTAGTAAGCTGCATAGCTGGATTTGAATCCAGATGGAACTTCATAGTTATATATAAGACTGTAAAAATACATGTTCCCCTTCATCAGGCCTTTCTTCTGCCCTAAGTGGTGGCCATTCTCCACATCAGTCCTTGGCCCTCTATTCTCCATCTAAGGCTGCATATAACCTTCACTCAGCAGCTCTGTGCTGATCATGCCCAGATGTCCAGGCGTCATGGGCCTCTACTTTGCACCTCCAGCTGCCAGTGAGATGGTTGTATATAGTTGTCAGTTTCTTCCTTCCAGGCCCATTCTTTCTCATTCTTGTTTCTGTGAGTCCTTATGCCCTCTTCAGCTCTGGCCAGCGTGAGCTTCCTGATGATGTGTGTGTCATGCGTATTCCAGCATTTCCTGTCACCCAGTCCGTGCTTTCCTCGCTTCTCCAAATGCTGCCACTACTTTACCAGAGCTCAAGATAATCTACTCCCTGTCACCTTGGCCCACTCCTCCAACCTGTATTGACATTTCTCCCTGTGTGTTCTGAAGTCACACGATGGAATTCTTAAGGATATAAACTGTGACATTAGAAGGCTTGAGTTCAAATACTGGGTCTGGGCTACCTTGCTTTGGTGACCTTTAGTTTGCTGTCTCTGAAATGTGGGTCAGGGGGAATAAATGAGATAATTGTGTCAACCATGTTAATTATCCTCAGAAGCCTAAGGACTATTCTGAACTTGGTGCATGACCTTCCCGTCTTGGTGCATTTTTATAGGCTACTTTTGGAATTAAGTCATGTCTGCTTACCTTGAGTCAAGGATGAAATGTTTCACGTTTTCAAAACACTTTCCCTTCCTTGTAGTCTCTACCTTGACCTTTAATTATTCTGTGTTATGTGTTAGTTTTCCCGCTTTAAAGTATTCAGACTAGGGTCACCTGATGCTTCTCTCCTCACCAGGGAATCAAGCCACTGTGGTGAGCACGTAGTAGGTTGTGTTTATTATAGTGTGATCCTTAGTGAGTCTCAAGTAGGCTGAGACTGCATGAGTCATCACACTGAGCCACTGTGCGCGGTAGGACTGTGTTGTTTATCCTCTAATAGAAACATTTACCTTCCTTCTGAAGATCTCTTTTCCAAATACCTTATTTGAGTATCTTCAGATCCTAAACAGTGTTTGTTAACCATACTTCTTCCAAGGAATAGCACCTATTTTCCTTGGGCAAATAATTCGTAAGCAGACATCTAGATAGGTCCAATTAGAATTTGCTAACTGAAATAGTGATGCCTTCTCAGTAACGTTTTAGTCATATTGCTCTTACGTTCTCCAGAATCTAGGTTATAAGAATGAACTGTTTTTTTGAAAGCTACTGTGGACACACACACATACATGCCCATGCCCACCTCATACACACCGTAAACATAAGTTCTTTGTATTTCATATTTCTTCTAGAGAAGAAAACACCCTAACTTCACAGGGTCATGAGGAATGAATAATTGTGTAAACTCCTCAGTGAATCTGCTGCCTAGTCCAGTTATTATCCGATTAAAGTTAGTCATAAAGACACTTCATAAGGGAGAAAGTTTTGAGTGGTGACATTGTTACTAGGGCAGAAGAAGTATAATAGTGATTACGTATATAATGCTATTTCCCGGGGACTGTTCTAAGATATATAGGTATACACACACTCCTTTAATTCCCACATGAAACCTAAGAGGCAGCATTTAGGTGGGGAAACTGGGGTCCTGAGACGAGTAACTGGGAGGACAGAAGATGAGGACTTGAGAAGGAGTGAGAAAATGTATGTGCCCCACGTGATTGGAGTATTTCTCTTTGTGTCACTGACCCTAAACTCAGCGTAGAGAGGACTGTCCACAAGGAAGGAGAGGCAGTGAATGGGGCTAGAAGGTCATAGGCATCAGTCACTGGGCATGCATGGGTATTTCAGCTCAGCCACTGCCTAGCAGTGTGGCATTAAGAATTAATGACCTTCTCTAGGCCTCAAGCCTTTCACAGGTACAACAGGAGAAAGGTAATGGCCTTTGTATTGCTATGAAAAATAAATAAAATCACATTCAGGTATAACCATAGGTTTAGTCTACTGCTTCAAGGAGGTAGCATCTCAAGAATATGATCCTTTAGCACGTTTAGGATTTTCTCTGTGGGCTTCTCATATTAGAAGAGGGGAGATAATTATATATATTTCTTTTTTTTCTTTTTTTTTTTTTTTTTTTTTGAAACAGGGTCTCACTCTGTTGCCCAGGCTGGAGTGCAGTGGTGCAATCACAGCTCACTGCAGCCTCAACCTCCCAGGCTCAGATGATTCTCCCCTATTAGCCTCACAAGTAGCTGGAACCATAGGCAGATGCCACCATGCCCAGCTATTTATTTTTGTAGAGACAAGGTCTCACTATGTGGCCTAGGCCAGTCTCAAACTCCTGTGCTCAGGCGATCCTCCCACCTCAGCCTCCCAAAGTGCTGGGATTACAGGTGTGAGTCACTGCACCTGGCCTTATGTAAGTTTCAAATGATGCCAAAGGAACATTGAACAGTGGTAGCCATTACTTTCATTTGACAAAGCTGGTGATTTTTGCTACATTGATTTTTCTGGGTTCCCTCCCTTTTTTCTTTCTATACCAAAGTATTTCAAAGCTCATCCAAAACAGTATATCATTTTCTCTCACAGACTGCAGTATCCACCTCTCAAAAAAATACATTTTCTTAACAAGTCACAACGGGAGTGACAATTAAAAATTGGCAATATTATACCTTTGACCCTGCACATACAGGGATGTTTTAGCTGATTTACTTGTTCAAAGTATCTTGTTTCACTCACAGGTTTTACAACTTCAAACATAAGGTGTTCCCTGAAAGCATACAGCACTATTCTGTACTGTTCAGTTTTAACTTGTTTTCTTACTGATACTCTCATTATAAACATTTAAAAGAAAAAAACCATTCTGCAACATTCTGCTTCTCTAGGGCACAGACACTTTGAAGCATTGCTGTCTATATGATCCTTGTTCCAGCAAAGCCACTGATTCCTGAAGCAGGCTCAGAAGCTGTTTTTGTTTTGGTTTGGTTTGGTTTTGCTTCAGTATCAGTGTATTCATCCTTTCCTTACCCTGATCATTGGCACTTCTGTTTCTTTGTAATTCATAAACCTGATATTAGACCAGGACATCTTTGGGTAGACACACCATATACAGGTATGCCTTCATTTTTTAGCGTTTAACCAACCATAGTAAGTCGCTTTGGGGTAACTGCTTGCAGTTATTGGCAATGTCTGTTGCTATGAGATTTGGCTTGAAGCTGCACAGGGCAGCTCTACTTACAACAGTGGTTTTCAATTTTGACTTTGCAGTCAAATCAGCTGGGGACCTCCACAAAACATACATTTTTCTCAGTATCGCAGAACTGTATTGTTTAATGAAAAAATGTTGTCTAGAGTTTGAGAATCCATTCTCAATAAAGATAATTTTTATACTCTCTCAACTGAGGCATACCACAAATATTTTTAAAGTGTCCTTAATGACTGTCATTGGTGATATGAGTTGTATTTTTTTTCAATTTAGATGTAATTTTGGTAGCCTTACAAGTTGTTTAGATTTGCTAATCCATGGATTATATTTAAAGCAGCACTAAGAAAAAGAAAGAATGTTTTCTATGTAATTAACAAAAATGCAACTTCCCATGAGTAATTTTTGAAAGAGTTTTTATGTTAACAGAATGTGAGAAAATGGTGAATACGGTAGGGGGTTATCCTGTGAGGTTTCTTTGTATTTGTGCAAACCAATCAAGCATAAACAAAATGCTCTGCTTTTTTAATGTACTTTTTAAAAGTGCCTCAGATTTAATTTTGTTTCAAAGCACTTAAAAGAAATCCTTGTTAAAAGCACAGATACTTTTAACATTTCAGATTAACATAAAAGTCTATTATGGCCACAACTGGAAGTCACAAAAATATGAATCTCAGACACCAGAAAAATATTCTACTAATGATGTTTTCCTCTTGAAAAATTACACCAAAATCTATTAGATTTTTAGTTGATATTTAAAATAAAGGTAGTACTTGCTCTAGGACATGTTCAAGTAGAAGTTTGGGCATGAAGATATGTGTAGGGCATGGATTCTATGGTCAATTGATCAAAGTGCAATTGTACTAGATATATTAATAAGATGCATTTATGCTTTCAAACCTTTGACAACATGAGTAAATGAGGAAGAATTCAACGAGAAAATTGGCTCAGATTATGGTGGAAAGAACTAACCAGAAAGAGATGAACCTAGGAAAATGACCTGTTTATTGTTGATAACATGTATAATATCTAAAAAGCGAGGCTCTGTATATATGCAAGTACTTCAGAAAGAGGTCATTTTAGGATATAGTTTTTTAGAGTATGATATAGAAAGACTGAAGATAGCTGGACAAAGGGGAATCTGAGAGAAATAATCCTGGAATGAAAATATCCTACATGATAGAGTAGACTTTTGATAGAGGTGAAGGATTAATTTACAGTTGGATTTGATAAGAACCACTTGCCACTCCCCACAAGATCAGAGGGAATCTTTAACACAAAAGGGAGAGCTCCAGACATGTGGGCAGTAGCTGGAATATCTAGCACCAGATATATGAGTGAGAGAGACTTTCTACCCAGAAGAGGGCTGGAATAAAAGAGTAGGAAGAGCCTTCTCAGAAACTATAGTGTGAATCAGGATGACAGATTGCATGCAGCACTTACATATATTCATGCATTCATTCAACAAGTATGAATTAAAAATATAGTATGTGTCAGGCACTATTATATAGTCCCTACTATATGATAGTAGGGACACAAACAAAATTCTTTACCCACATAAAGATTACATGCCAGTGAGAAAGTCAGACAGTAAAAAAGTAAATATATAAGAAATATAAATTTTGTTACATTGTGATGGATGCTAACAATTAAAATAATAAAACATAGCAAGTAAATAATAACTATTATGGGAGTAATTTTACTTTTTTATAGGGTGGCCAGAGTAGGCCTCAAAGAGGAAGTGATATTTGAGCAAAATCTAAAAGTAGTTGAAAGACAATCATGCAAATATGTGCAGCAAGAGAATTCCAGTTAGATAACAGCCAGTGCATCTGGCTTCCTAAGGAGGGGGCAACCCCAGACAGTGTAACTGTAAAGGAATGAACGAAAGGTAGAAGAATGACAGATAAAGTCAGGGATACAGAAAGATGATGTAGGTGATTGCAGGTCATCATAGAGATTTTAAAATTGAGCATTTTAGAAAATGAAGTAAAATATCGATGCATTTTATATACAAACAGTACTAGATTTGACATCTATGTCTTAAGATAATTTTCTTTTAAAAGACACATGTTATGCCCTGGCATAATCAATATTACATAAACTACAAATAGCCAAGGCCTGTTACTCAGTAAACATCTGAGTAGCAGGGTACAGTTAATCAGTTCTTAACAAATCCTTAACATGGAGTTTTTAATTCTCCTGTAATTTATTGCTAAACTAGCAGGAGGTATGATATATTAGCTTGCCTAGATACAAGCAGTAGTTTTGCTTCTGTGTACCATCTATGTAACTTTGAGATGAGCACCTCAGTAGCTTTATCTACAAAATGGAAGCTTATTGCGTATATACTTTAATTAAAATTTAAATTAAAACATAAATAAGGGAATCAACACCATTTCTTTCACACAGTAAATGTCTAATTATGTTGTCATTATTATCATTATTAAAGCATTAATACATTTAATTGTCAAAAATAGATATTTGTGAATAATACGTACCCTCACTGAATAACCTCTTATGCTGCCAGAACAACTTTTCTGTTGCCACAGCATGTTTCTGAAAAATCAAAAATGAAAACAAACTTGGGCCAACAGTGAACTTTTTGTTGATTCGACATTCTCTTGCACTCAAAAACAGACTTGCCCATAGCTGCTAAAGATGTATTTCTTGCAAACTCCTCTTCCACACATTTATTAATTCAGATAGACTTCCTCTGGTTTCTGGCCTGTGTGCATCTTCTTGCAAACAGAGCTACAGATGGTTATGACAAGTTCTTGTTTGTGCATATTGGAGGGCATGCTGGGTGGCAAATTGCATCTTGTTTTCCTCAAGTAGATTCCAATGAATTTTCTCCCTCTTTCATTTTTCCCCATGATAGGGCATCATATGGCCCATAGTGAATAAATGTAAATCTAAAGTAGCCTGGGCACAAAATAAGGTGCTAGTAAAATAACATTTCTATTGTATCCAGCTTTAATAAGGCTTGTAATTGGTTTTCGTTGCCAAACATATGGGTCAGTGAAAATAATGTTGAAAGTAGATTAAATGCAGTTCACAGGCTATTTTAGAACTCAATGTAGTGAATTTTGCTGCTATCAAAGAACAAGTAGTAGAGATGGCATGTCACTGGTGTCAGTGTGTGGTCATTTGATTGAAAACCTTAATGTGTGTTAAGAGCCATCACAGAGGGACTACTCTTAAATTTATAAAATGTAAATGATTCTATTGGATAAATAAGTGGTAGAGAACTTTTATCCACAACTTTGTGTTTACCATGCCACTGATACTGAATTAACTATATTAATAGTTAAATTGGAAAACAGGTAAACTCAGAAGATGCTGTAAAGTCACATAAAGGCTAACTTCTAGCATTGGGCCACCAGATAGGTATTTTTGAAAGGGCTTGACTTTATTTTTTTTCTGCTAAGGAAAGATAAAACATTTCAGTGGCAAGCTCAAACTCCTTCCCGTTACTGGTCCTTTTTTTAATACCAGTTATTTGCAAGTAAATTATGCCAAGGAGGACTCAAAATAGATCAGACTCAGAAAGCATTTTAAGCAAATACATGAGGTAATAGAGTGAAGGTTTTATTCCCTGGGGATCATGCAGAGTGCATGGAATAAGGTATCTGAATAGAAAGTAATCTCCTGCAATTCCAGTTGATTTCTTTAATGCACTTGACACACAACTTTTTACTGAAGCTCAGTTAAGTTTATATACATATCAATCCTTAGAAAATTACCACATTTCATGACAGCGCAGGATACCAAACTGATTACTATTATTTTCTCCCCTGTTTTGTGAAATAGAGACTGAGAAAGCAAAGCTAGAAGATATTGACAGCAAAGATGAACATTAGAATTGAGAATTTCTAATTTTGGTTTTATATTCATTTAATACAGTGCTTATCACTGAAGAAATAGAATAAAATTCATAATACAGTCCATAAACTTTCATATATAAACCATTATAACTTTCAAAAAACTTGAAAACAATTTATATGTTTATGTTTTTTCTTTTTCTTCCACAATGAGGGCTCCAGTTCTACCAAGTTTCCGGTTCATAACATTAGTTTTTCTTGAGCAATGTGAGTGCAAATAAATGCTGGGAGAATTTTTGTCTGAGTGGGAAAATTAACTTTCACTCTCATCTAAATACAGGGAAGAAATAGTTATGAAATTGATTTTGTCTAAACTTTTCAAAACATTCACCTTTAGGCTGAGAAGAAAAGAAGAAAATTTCAGCTCAAAAAATAGTTTTGATAAACTTATAAGTTATTGAGATAAAGATTCAAATTCCAAATCACTTTTAACCTTAAATTTAATGTTCACTATCACAAAGGTTGATATGTTAGAATAATATTTTTTGTTAATCTCAGAAATGATAAAAATGAAAGGAAGAAGAAAAATAGCTAGTGTAGCCAAAAGCAATAGAATATTTGGGCTAACATAAGTTTTTTTTTTAATAATATAATCTAGTTTTGAGAAAGGTTATGAAATGGTGGAAAGTGAATTTTTAGATTAAAATATTATTTTACTCTAATAAGAACAGATGGCAAATAATTAGACCACTGGTCAGTTTTTATTCAGTAACTCAAGAAGCTCTATTGTATCTATTATTCACTGATATAATAGAGTGACTATGGAATCTACTCGTCACTCTATTTTTTCTATTAGTCCAGTATATCTATTAGTCACTGATTGCAAAACACTGGAAAACATATAAAAACATCTTTAAAGTATAGATAATGTATAATGATAGAAACTTTGCTGAGCAGAGACTATTAGGGAATATAGATAAAGGTGAAACAATCATATTTTAAAAATTAAATAGACATAAAGAACTGTATTCCCATCCCCATGAATAATGCAACTATAAAGGACATCAAAAGCACTCAAGTTCTGTGGTTCTTAAAATAGTGTTCTTGGCATTTTAGCTAGGCCTTTATCATGTTATCTGTTTTATGCGTTATGAAACTAAGGTGTTATACAGCTCAAAGAAGTTGACAGCAAACATGAAATCATTCATTGGGAGAAACAGTCTTGAATATTACAAATGGTTCGTAGCTCTAGTTATCTTGTTAAATGTCAATAGTGTCCCAGAGTCATAGAGACAAAAAGAACAAACAAAATATGCCCTTTCTTGTCTAAATGCCCTTTGAAATTGGCCTCTCCCAAGTTAAGAACTACTGAAGCTAGTCAAAATTCCTTCTTCCAGAGATGAGAAAATTGAAACCCAGAAAATTGAAATTTTGTAAGCTATTTTAATCGCACCTTCCACTCCACAAAATTTGATAAAACTGTTGTATTTAGATATCATATAGATTAAGTACACTTCAAATTTTGTACAAATTCTGAGTTATCAGGGTTAGGTAACTTTCAGCCTTTCCCCTATATATTTTTTAACATTACTAGAATGTAAGAAATGAATACTAAATTGTAAATAGTGATAAATTACCAAGAAATAGAAGTATTTTGTTAATAATTTTTAAACCATTTGTGCCCAGTGTTCCGTTATTGTAACATTAAACTTGAGGGAGTTTTTTATATCCTAGTGCTCAAGGTCATTGCCAAGGTCTGGCTTTTCATACATAGAAAATTTGCAACCTCTGGAATAAATGGGTTAATTTATTGTTATTGTAATATTAATATTTCATGTATTCAGAATAGTATAAAACAATTTAAAATGTGTACTTAATGTAATTTTGATTGTGCAAAAGTCATATAATTATTAGCTATCTTAAAATGTAGAGAGTGACATAAGTAATGAAAATAAATTAGCATATTTTTTGAAACACAAAATCAGCATATTTTTTAATTATCAGTGGGTTTCAAATTTTTGATGAAAATAAAGGACTTGAAATTGAATTAAAATCATCTTGGAAAAATATAGTATTGACCTATATGCAGAATTCAGAATATTTTAATTATCTTTATGTTCCTGTGTTTCAATGCACGAACTCCAGCCTCCTAATTTCTAAGTTTGAGAAACACTTAACTTTGACCAATAGTGGAATTTCTCATATTATCTGTTTTATCCGTTATGAAACTAAGGTGTCATAGAGCTCAAAAAAGTTGACAGCAAATATGAAATCATTCGTTGGGTGGAACTGTCTTGAATATTACAAATGGTTAGTAGCCCTAGTTATCTTGTTAATTGAATTTCTGGGACCTAAACTTTGGTATCAGGGCCCAAGATTAAATTGTTTCTTTGGATTCACAGCGTATCATTATCATTTGTTTTGCTTATCTTTCTACAGTTTGGTTATTTAGGAATCAAATGATAAAAGTCTTCCTTTTTCTTAAATCTTAATCCCCACATATTTTCCTTTTCATTTTTCCTCCACATATACTTATTCAAAAGATATCCAACATTACATTGGACTAACAGATAGGACCCTGCCTATTTAGAGTTTCTTCCCAGTGTCTTCTGCCTGCCTCATAGATTTCTGAATATTCATGTCCCTCTATCTCCTTGGACATTAGCAAAAAGAACCAATCCGAAGACATAACATTACATGACTTCAAACTACACTACATGGCTATGTTTACCAAAACAGCATGATACTGGTATAAAATCAGGCACAAAGATCAAGAAAACGGAATAGAGAACCCAGAAGTACCCAAATAGTATGAAGATTCCTTTAAGAACTAAAAGTAGAACTACCATTTGATTCAACAATTTCCCTACTGGGTATCTACTTAGTGGAAAATAAGTCATTATATGAAAAAGAGACTTGCACACACATGTTTATAGCAGGCCAATTCACAATTGCAAAAATATAAAACCAGCCTAAATGTCCACTGATCAATGAGTGAATAAAGAAAATATGGCATATATACACCATGAGATGTTACTCAGCCATAAAAAGGAATGAAATAATGGCATCCACAGCAACTTGGATGGAGTTAGAGACCATTATTCTAAGTGAAGTACTTTGGCAATGGAAAACCAAATGTTGTATGTTTTGACTTATAAGTGTGAGGAGAATGGGTGGGGCCATAAAGCTCTGGATGGGGGAGTAGTCCTCAGGTCAATGGGATTATGTTTCACAGGGGATCTTGGTCACCTCTGCTGTGTCATATAGTTTACCAGGGAAGTGGGGGATAACTGGAAAAGAGAAACCTCACTCAGCTCCCACACAGTTGTTGAGGCTGGTCTCATTCCCAGTGTGCCCCACTCAGACCTTGCTCCAGGCTGTGAAAAATCCTGCTTAGGTGACACATTTATACCTTTTTAACAAAACCTTCACTTTCTGCACATGTATCTCAGAACTTAAAGTATAATAATTAAAAAAAAATCCCTGCTTAAAATGCAAGCATAGTTTTTGGACTTTGCCCCTCCCCATCTGCCCACTCCATAGGTAGCAGCTGCTCCTGTACTCCTGTGTTCACACCTCTCTGCAGCAGCTCCCACTTTCCTCCAGACTCCATTCAAGAAAATCTGTACACAGTTGAAACCACTACCAATTCCAGTTAGGATCTCTCTTGGCCCTGCAACCCCTCCTCAATTCTGTAAATCTAAAACTTATTCAAAATAAATTTAAAACATTAAAAATAATGAAGTTAGATTCTATTACATGGTTTAATTGGCTTACAGTTCTGCAAGCTGTATGGGAGCATAGTGACATCTGCTTCTGGTGAGGTCTCAGGAAGCTTTTACTCATAACAGAAGGCAAAACTGGAACAGTCACTTCACATGGCAAAAGCAATAGCAAAGAAGAGAGTGCAGGGTTTGATGTGGGTTAGTGACGCCCACTTTTAAACAACCAGGTCATGAGAATTCACTCACTATTTCGAGGACAGCACCAAAGAGATGGTGCTAAGCCATTTGTATTAGTTCATTTTCATACTGCTATAAAGAACTGCCCAAGGTTGGGTAATTTATAAAGGAAAGAGGCTTAATTGATTCACAGTTCAGTATGGCTGGGGAGGCCTAGGGAAACTTACAATCATAGGGGGAAGGTGAAGGGGAAGCAAAGCACCTTCTTCCTAGGACAGCAGGAAGGAGTGTGAAGGGAGAATAGCCCCTTATAAAACCATTAGATCTCATGAGAACTCACACCATGAAATAAGTATGGGGGGAAACAGCCCCATGAGCCAGTTACCTCTACCTGGTCTCTCGTTTAACACATAAGTATTATGGAGATTATAATTCAAGATGAGACTTGGGTGGGAACATAAATCCTAACCATATCACCATTCATGAGAAGCCTACTCCCATGATCCAATTACCACCCACCAGGCCCCAACTCCAACATTAAGGATTATATTTCAATGTGAAACTTGGGCAAGGACAAATATCCTACTATACTACACTTAAAGAAACAAAAACATCTCTCAGAGAAGAATAGAGATTAGCAAATCCATCCCCAGTTTTTAGACACCAAAGCAGCCTTTTGGGCATTTATCCGGGCAGGTGTGGTAAAAAACATAAACCTGGGTAAAGGAATATAATCATCTTTAAATTGCTAATTTTTGTTATTTGTAGTAGAGAAGGAGTTTCACCATGTTGGCCAGAATGGTCTTGAACTCCTAACCTCATGATCTGTCTACCTTGGCCTCCCAAAGTGCTGGGATTACAGGCTTGAGCCACTGTGCCCAGGCCAGGTCGTTCTACTTCTAGTGTAAGTTGAAAGATAGGCTGTGATTTATGGGGTAATATTAAAAGTATGTACATTTGGCCAGGTATGGTGGCTCGCACTTGTAATCTCAACAATTTAGGGGGCCAAGGCAGGCAGATCACCTAGGGTGAGACGTTTGAGACTAGCCTGGCCAACATGGCAAAACCCCATCTCTACCAAAAATACAAAAATTAGCTGGGCATGGTGGCAGGAACCTGTAATCCAGCTACTGGGGAGGCTGAGGCAGGAGAATTGCTTGAACCTGGGAGGTAGAGGTTGCAGTGAGCCGAGATTGCACCAATGCACTCCAACCTGAGTGAAAGAGCTAGACTCTGTATGTCTTAAAAAGAAAAAAAAAAAAAAAAAGTAACATTTGAAACATCTCCACTCCGCTGGAAATAAAAACAAAAAGATCTGATGCTTATAAACAAACCATTATTATATTATCTGCAAGACAAATTAAGAAAGAATATTTTGTTGTGGTAATCTACACTCTTCAGACTGCATAGATGTAGCATCTTCACCACTCACAGATGTATTTAAAGGTAGTTTTAGACAGATGCCACTTATTTAAAGATGCTGGGAACAGGAACAAGATTATTACCTGTGGAACTTAGCGCCCAAGCAAAACACAGACATCTTATATGCCTATAAACATTTCAATTGGCCCATTTATCCTACATGCATCAGACAATAAAGTTGATATACTAGATTTTAGAAAAATTCGTACTTATAAATACATGCAGGTTTTCATATTTTGATTTAATTATAAAAGAAGCAATAAAAGAAGTCTTTTGAATTACCACAAATCAAAATGGACAATACTAAATATCTAGAGACAATGTAATTTAGTCCAATGTGAATATTTTATTACCTTTGCTCGAAAAATAGACGCATTAGAATGAATAAAAAGTTGGAATTAAAATTGCATGCTAAATTAGAAATCTAGGAAACATCAAATAACCATCACCTGGAAGGTTTGCTAAAGGTAAAGATGCTGCTCCTTATCAAGAATAAATTATCATCTCTGGAAATAACACTGTATATATAAACATTAAACAAATTTCTTTTGTGACAGTTATGCACATTAAAAATCAACCATTACTTCAACTTTGCTTAACCAAAATTATTTTTTTTTTGGTAATTCAATATATATTGTGAGGAAAAAACTTGTTTCTCGTGGGGGACACAATACAGAGAGAAGAACTGATAATGAAATGTATAACATTTTTCCTTTCTTTATATTATTTAATCCTTTCAACAATCTGAGTACTAGGTAATGCACATTTAACTATTTTACAGATAAGTTCATTGATGGGTAGAAAATTTTGGTAAGTATGATAAATAATTGTTGCACAATTTTTTTTTATTTTACAGTGATAAAATTGTGGCTGGGTACATGGTTGTCTAGATGGACCACAATCATGGTCCTATTAGATGTTGCCATAATACTAATTTCTCACTTATGAATATTTGGAAAAATATGTGCTGCTGATGCAGGTCCAGAAAATAGTTATCAGTCGTGCATTTCCTATACTCTTTCTTTGCCCTTCCACTAGCTAGTAGCGCTTGTGATAAACACTAGTTTCAACCTGAAAGATGACATGCAATATTGGAATTTTTGCAGATAAAGGAAATAAACCATAATCCATAAACTATTACATTTTGAGTCTTTTAACTGACATCACTTAGTTTTTTTCCAGTGAATACAAGAGTTTAGTTTCTTAAAGGACACATAGTTCTTAACTGACGTACTGTTATAGAGTTTAAGGGTATTTATATTATACCATGTTTTAGTGTAATCAACTTCAGTAAAGTTTATGTTATCTGTCAACATAGCTATTACTAAGATATTGTCTAAGATCGTTTATAAAAAGGAATATTGGCTGCTATTCATAGCTACAGTATAAGATAATTATATGCAATTATATAGCACATTTTATAATGTTCACTTTTATTAATGTGGGTTGAGTTAATCTAAAGGTATGTATTTCTGCAAAATTCTAAGATAAGAATTACTTCAGGCCATTGCTTTGGGGGATAATATCTGTCAAGTATACTCAAGATATTGGGACCTAAAGTAGAAAAAGTCTCATTTTTAAAATATCCTCACAACTATTGCTAAATAAATTTCACTTAATTTGTTTTTCCTGAATGATAATGGCAGGATACAATGCTCCAATTTATTAACTTTAATTATAATCTTTGATTAGGTGTTAAGCAGTTGAGGCATGAATGACAAAGGAGTATAAATTTGCTAAAGTCATATTCATATTTTTGTAATGAAAGTTATATTCCTCCATATTTCTTCCATATTCTACTCTATGTGCTTCAGATGTAACATCAGTAGAATCCTGGTCTTGATTATAATCAAATAATTTTGATGAAAAAATTCTTAAATTTATGTACTGTTCTATAACGCTCTTTTAAATTCTACTTTGTGAAGTTAATAATTAAATAAATCATTATTTAAAATGATGTTACAAAATTTGGATTAGGAGTCTAAAATAATAATCAAAAGCAAAGATAAACACAACATAGATATTTGATCATTTTTGTCACTAAACATTGATGAATAATTAAGTAAAAATCATAAAGTAGAAGTATGAAAATATAGGAAAATAAAAGTTTGTGTATCTCTTTCAATGTAAGTTGACTCAAGAGTTACTCTTCGTGACTCAAAATTGAAAAACCATAGCTTACTACAAATGAGTTAAAATTTAATAGTTTACAAACCACTATAAAATATGCAAGCTAACAAAATTTTATTTTTAAGAGAACAGAAACTAAAAGTTGGAAATTCAGAAGTCATGTTAATAGAAGAGAAGCAGGCATATTGTTATTGAAATCTCTAAATATTATGCTTGAATACGGATCTCCCCTCAGTTCTGTCCATTTTTCCTTCATGTATTTTGGGTCTCTGTTGTTGAGAAAAAATGCATTTACTATTTTTATGTATTTCTGTTGAGTTAGAATGCCGTCAATGTTAAAAACCTTTTTTTTTGTCTCTCATAAACCTTCTGTCTTAATGTCTATTTTGTCTGATATTAGCAAAGCCACTTTAGCCCTCTTTTGTTTCTGGCTTATATGGTATAATTGTTTTCTACTCTTTTACTTTCAAACTATTTGTGCCTTTGAATATAAAGTGTGTCTCTTGTAAGCTGCATTTATTTGCCACATACTTTTTAATCAATTTTTCCAATCTCTGACTTTTTTAATTGTATTTTAGGTTCTGGGGTACATGTGCTGCTCATGCAGGATTGTTGCATAGGTACATACATGGCAAGGTGGTTTGCTGCCTCCATCCCCCATTCATTTATATCTGGAATTTCTTCCCAACTCATCCCTCCCCAACCTGCCCACCCCATACTGTCCCTCCCTTAGCCCTCCTCAACAGACCCCAGTGTTTGATGCTCCCCTCCCAGTGTCCATGTGTACTCGTTGTTCAACACCCGCCTATGAGTGAGAACATGTGGTGTTTGATTTTCTGTTCTTGTGTCAGTTTGCTGAGAATGATGGTTACTAGATTCATCCACGTCCCTACAAAGGACACAAACTCATAGTTTTTTATGCCTGCATAGTATTCCATGGTGTATATGTGCCACAT
>CAUYLG010036760.1:0-14025 GCA_963573385.1 Cacajao melanocephalus | reverse complement strand
CAAAACTATGAAACTACTGGAAGGAATGATAGGTGAAATGCTTCATGAAATTCAATTAGGCAAGCATTTTTATGTAAGAACAGAAAATCAAACACCACATGTTCTCACTCATAGATGGGTGTTGAACAATGAGAACACATGGACACGGAGGGGAGCATCACACACTGGGGTCTGTCGGGGAAATGGAGGGACAGAGTGGGATGGGGAGTTGGGGAGAGATAGCATGGGGAGAAATGCCAGATATAGGTGATGGGGAGGAAGGCAGCAAATCACACTGCCATGTGTGTACCTATGCAATAATCTTGCATGTTCTTCACATGTATCCCAAAACCTAAAATGCAACTAAAAAAAAAGACCTCAAAGCACAGCAAAAAAGCAAAAAGTAGACAAATGAAATCACATACAACTAAAAAGCTGTTGCACAGCCGGAAACAATAAAGCGAAGAGGCAACCTACAGAATAGGAGAAAGTATTTTCAAACTATGCATCTGATGAATGTCAATGTCCAGAATAAATAAGAAACTGGAACAACTCAATAAAACACACAAAAAATGTAACACAATTTAAAAATCAGTGAAAGATCTAAATAGATGTTTTTCAAAAGAAGGCATACAAATGATCAATAGATACACAATAAAATGTTCAGCATCAGTAATCATTGGACATTCAAATCAAAACCACAATAAAATACTACCTCATCCCAGTTAAAATGGCTATTACCAAAAAGACAAAAACAACAAATGCTGGTGAAGATGCAGAGAAAAGGAAACTTTTATACACTCCAAGTAGCAATGCAAATTAGTACAGCTATTTTGAAACGCAGTTTAACAGTTCCTCAAAAAAGTTAAAAATAGAACTACCATATGATCCAGCCATCCTATTTCTGGGTATATATCCAAAGAAATGCAATGAGTACATTGAAGACACATCTGTATTACCATATTTATTGCAGTGATATTCACAATGGCCACAATATAGAATCACTTTAATATTCACAAATGAATGGATACAGAAAATTTGGTGTGCATACACACACACACACACACACACACACACACACCTCAAAATGGACTATCATTCAGCCATAAAAACAGAAAGAAATCCTGTCATATATGGCAACATATATGAACCTGGAAGATATTAAGTTAAACGAGCCAGGTACAGAAGGACAAACACCATAGGATCTCATTCATTTGTATAATCTAAAAAGTTTATTTCATGAAGTAGACAGTAGAATAGTGGTTATAGAAGCTGGAGAAGGGGAAGATGATGTGGTATTGAGGAGAATGGTCAATGGGGACAAAGTTACAGTTAGGAATAATAGGTTCTGGTGTTCTATGACACAGCAGGGTGACTAAAGAAAATAATAACGTGGTATATATTTTGAGATTGCTAGAAAATATTGTGAATTTTGTCACCACAAAGAAATGATAAATATTTAAAGTGATAGATATGGTAATTCCCTTATTTAATCATTATATGATGTTTACATGCATCAAAATGTCATACTGTACCCAATAAATATGTACAATTATCATGTGTCAATGATAAATAAAATGATTAATGGGAAAATAAGCATCTTTATTACAAAGTAAGTTTAAATATATTACACAGTGAATATCAAAATGTTTGAATTTTTATATATACTTTGATCAGTCAAACTTCAAAGAAATATAACACAATCTTATCAAATAGAAATGAGTCCATTTTGTCTGTAGCTTATATGATCTTCCTAATTTCAAATAATAATAAAGATAGTTCAGTCTTAAGGAGCTATGTGTAAGAAGATATACAGTTGACCCTTGAACATGTGAAGGTTGGGGTTGCCACCTCCTGCACAATTGCACATCCATGTCCAACATTTGGCAATCCCAAAACTTAATTATTAATAGTCTATTGTTAACCAAAAGCCTTACTGATAAAATAAGCAGTTCCTAACACATACTTTGCATGTTCTATGTATTATATACCCTGTTCTTACATAAAGTAAGCTAGAGAAAAAAATGTTTAAAAAAAATCATAAGAAAGAAAATGTCTTAACCATTTTTTGAGTGAAAGTGGATCACCATAAAGGCTTTCATTCTTCCTGTCCTCATGTTGAGTAAACTGAGGAAGAGGAGGAAGAGGACTTGGTCTTTCTGTCTCAGAAGTGACAGAGGAGGAGCAGTTGGCATGGGAGGCAGGAGAGGCAGGTACACTGGCATAACTAACAGAAATTCATCATAATTTCTAACTTTTCTGGTTTTCCATTTTTTTAAATGTTTCTAAATGATATCAATCCTTCTTCCACCAGTTGCTTTAGTTTTAGTGCCTGTATCATAGAAGGGTCCATGTCATAAAAGAAGTCAAAGCGGTCTTCAACAATCAAAACCCTCCTACCAGATTGTCTCACGTCAATTTGTTTTCTATCACCGCTTCTTCTACGTCTTCTTCCTCATTGTCAAATACTGGTTTGGAAGCATTCATTTCCATCAACTAATCTGTTAATTCCTCTGCTGTGGTGTCTATTAGCTTTTGAATTTCTCCAAGATCACTTCAGCTCCCCCAGCTTTTTTTTTTCCCTCATATCCATAATCTCTTTCATGATTTACTTGACTGGCTCTGTTTTAAATCCTGTGAATTTGTTCACAACATCTGCACACAGTTTTCTTCAGCAGGAATTCATTGTTTGGGACATGATGGGTTTAATAGCTTTTTCTATAATAATGATGACATTTTCAATGTTGTAATTCTTCCAGACTTTCATGATTTCCTCTCTATCGGAGTCTTCCTTCATAGTGTTGATAATTCCCATAGCGTGCTGTGTGTAATGAGCCTTAAAGGTCATTATGACCCCCTAGACTAGAGGTGTAATTAGAGACATTATATTTAGGGGCAAGTAGATCACTTCGTTACCATTGCTGTTTAACTCATGGGGTTCTGAGTTGTCGGGAGTGTCATTCAAAATCCAAAGAACTTTAAAGGTAGTCCCTCGCTGGTATGGAACTTCCTGACTACTTCAGGGACAAAATATCAACGGAACCAATCTAGAAAATAGGTTCTTATTGTCCAGGTTTTCTTGTTGTACAATCAAAGTGCTGGCAGCTACTGTTCATCTTTTCCCTTCAAATCTTGGGGGTTAGCAGCTTTATAGATAAAAGCACTCCTGATCATAAACTCAATTGCATTTACATGAAACAGTAGAGTTAGCCTATCCCTTCCTGCCTTAATTCCGGGTGCTTGATCTCTTCCTTACTTATAAATGTTATTTCTGACATTTTTGCCAGAATAAGGCACTTTTATCTGCATTAAAAACTTGTTCAGGCAGATATCCTTTCTCTTCAATCATTTTGTTAATGGGATCTGGGAACTTGTCTTCACCCTCTTGGTCAGCAGAAGCTTCTTCTCCTGTTATCGTAACATTTTTTCAAAAGCTAAATGTCTTTCTAAAATTGTTAAACCATCCTTGGCTGGAAGTACATTATCCAGCTTTAGAGCCTTGCCTTCTTTTTGCTATCAGTTTTTGTGTAATGGTTTTACTTTTTCTTAAATCTAGAGTCTATCAGTAGGTCTTTCTTAAAGCAATCCTGCATCCACATAAAAGTTGCACTTTCAATAAAAAGGTATTTTAGGAAAAGTGCAAGTTTTTACTTCTGTTGGCATAAATGTAGCAATGAGTACACATTTTTTTTAACAATGGTCCTTGTGCTGGATTTATGATTTATGGTTGAAATGTGGTCAATCATAGCTGCAAATCTCAATGTATCATATCTATTAAGTAATTTAACTTTTTTCTTGTCATGTCATGACCTTCTTCTGCTTCTTGAGAGCGCTTCCAGCATCACTAGTGGTACTTTATATGGGACCTATGGTTTTCAATGTTTATATTACATTAAATATGATGAAAAGTTGTATTACATTAAAGATTATGAAAAATACACTAGAACTGCAAGAGATCACTTTTAACTGAGATACACAATTTACTGGAAAGATGAACTGCTCATGTAGAGATCAGTCACAGGACATTTTATGCTGATACTTGCAACATTTGAGCTGTCTGCAGTAGCCACAGTGGGTGGCTATGAAATTATTAAAGTAGTATAGTGAATTTTATGCATTTACAGTTTAATACTGCATCTTTCCATTTGTTTGCATTTATCTCAATGGTAAATGACACCCTTTACGGTCTGTGTGTGCAGACGTGTTGATAAATTTTAACTTTTTATAATAGGTTTGCCTATAGTTTATGGTAATAGGTGATAAAATGACTAATGTCTACATATATTTTTTGTATGCATAACATACCCAACCTTTTCTTCATTTTTTCAGTATTTATAGGCCACATGATTTATCTATGAGTTTTTTCAAATTGTTGCAAATCTCTAAAAAATGTTTCAATATATTTATTTTTAAAAATGTACACATAAGTGGGCTACTGCTATTTAAGCCGAAGTTACTCAAGGGTCAACTGTATATACATGCATATATAATGCATATATATATATGTGTATGTAGAGACAGTTTATGCTTATTATTTTCTAAATCTACAAAAGAGTTCATATGTCCTTGACAATGTGACTTCTTTGCAGGTCACATTGAATTTGGGACTGCCAAGCTATTGAGGATACTGATTTCTATACAAATTGCACAAAAGTGGCTCCAGATAGGAAAGGATAAATCAATTCTATAACTTGCCCGAATCTGAGAGAGAGAAAAAAATTCCAATGTACTGTAACAGTAACACATGCTTTGGAGCATGAAATCTGCCACAGATTTTACAAGTGACTGAATAATTTTGATCTTTGGTTTTCTCTTCATTGAAATCATCTTGGTAATATCCACTCACAAGGCCAATTGTAAAGATTAAGTCATCTGGTTTAGGTAAAGCCGTCAGCATACTGCTTTGCATAGATGAACTGCTCTGTTAATGGTAAGTATAACTGCTGGTGTTATCAGTATTGTCATGAGCACCACTGTCATTACTAATATTAAGATTATTTATAGCTTTCTATGTATGTTGCTATTCCCTTCTCTGGAATTTTATTCCTTCTTAGTAAAACAGCTTTAGCTAATGTAGTATGGCCATACTCAGAGATGCCTGCATGTGCTTTGCTAAGACCTGAGGTTGGTGTCTACGATGCTGGCAATGATTGAAGAAAGGGCAGGAACCTACTTCACTCAGCAATACTTTATAACACAGTCTGAGAGAGGACAATTTCCTCCCCCATGACAGTTTTATTATTACAGCTTTCATCTCAACAGGTGGAATAAATACAACCTTCATAAGAAGTGCTCCAGCTAGGCTAGCAAGTATTACACTGACTTTTGACACAGGAAACACTGAAATTATGAATGTAATATCGTCTTGTTTATTTTGTGCCTTGGAAAGCCAGCTAGAATATTGAATATAAAGTTGTGTTGTAGAAATGTAAATCAGCTGTTAAACTATATTAATAAGAAGCAGTCTCTCCTTTCATTATCTAGCTCCTGTTCTCTTTTTCTTTGTCATGTAAACATTTAGGTTACAGATGAAGTGTTCCTTGCATTAATGTACATGTGACTTCTGGATGAAATTAGAAATTATATTGCTGTTTTAAGATATTCACATGAATACATTTAGGGGAAATGCTTCTCTGTTTTAATACTAAGGAAAACCTTACATTAAAGTTAAAACAAAAACAATCAAAATTATTTTTCCTTAGTCTCATTTGCTCACATTATCAATCCTGTTATTCAGATACACTTTTTTTTTTTTTGGAGAGAGTTTCACTCTAATCCCTCAGGCTGGAGTTCAGTGGCGCAATCTCAGGTCACCGTAACCTCTGCCTCCTGGGTTCAATCAAATTTCATACTTCAGCCTCCCGTGTAGCTGGGATTACAGGCCCCTGCCACCATACCTGGTTCATTTTTGTATTTTTAGTAAAGATGGGGTTTCACCATGTTGGCCAGTCTGGTCTCAAACTCCTCACCTCAAGTGATCCACCGCCTTGGCCTCTAAAAGTGTTGGGATTGCAGGCATAAGCCACCATGCCCAGCCTTAGATACACTGTTAAAAATAAAGTTGACCATTTTATGAATATGCATTGTTGCGGTACCTATATCATATTTATTACATGGTTAATCTTTGAGCTTTTGCTTGAATCTGCCTGGGTTCATATTCTGCCTTATCTTAAATATATTATTGAACTTCTCTGTGCTCCACTCATTCAACAGATGTTTAGTGACACTCAACTATGGGCTGTGCACCATTCTAACACAACATTCAACAAAAGAGATAACAATTGTAAGCAAATAATGCTTATACATTAGTGGGAAGAGATCAATAAATTATTTAAAAATGTATGCCAGGTGGTGTGTCATCATCAGGGTTCTCCAGAGAAACAAAACCAATTTATACGTATTGGTTATATACACATGCACATATGTGTGCATATGTACACACATGCACAAAGATACATATATACATATATACATGTATATAGAGAAATATTTCAAGGAATTGGCTCACAAGTTTGCAGAAGCTTTGGCAGGGAGTCAGTCTTTTACTGAAGACTTTTAACTGATTGACTGAGGCACAGTCATAGAGAATAATATTTTTACTTAAGAAACAATGATTTGAACATGTATCTCATCTAAAAAAAAACTTCTTCACAAAAATATCCAGACGTATTTGACCCAATATCTGGGTATTGTGGCCTAGCCAAGTTGACATATAAAAATTAACCATTACTAGTCTATTCCTTGTCTACTTGGCATCCATACACATTTCCTTAAACCATACTTTATCTCTGATTTAAGACAATAATTCAGTTATGCCTCCACTTAAGATGATAAAACGATCTTGCCTGCAACTAAAAATGCATGAAACCTATGAGGGGAATCAAAGATTTTGAGTAATGATCATTCTTCTCCTTGACATCCATAGTAACTTAAAGACTATTACATAAAATCACTACATGTTGTGATAAAAGATAACAGACTAGGAGAGGGAAGAAAATGCAAAGAGTTGTCTGCCACACACAGACACACAGACACACACATACACACAAATTATCTGTGATGAAATAAGGAAAAAATACTCATAAATACTAATGACAAGTACAGTTCTAATTTCTGTACCTGATGACATCTTCCTGCATACCTGTTATTTATAACTAGTTTATTCTACTGCTCATTCTCTATTACCTTTACTATCAGCAAGTAATTCAACTGGTTCTGGCTCTTTACCCAGTAGGTTGACCTAAACCTTTATTCTTAAAGGGTCTGGGCTTTAAAATTTTCCCTGAATTTAGTAGTTGCAGTTTTCCATTGACTAATAACAGGGCATGGTATGACTAAGAGACACCCTAAGAGTTCTTCTGGATTTCAGACATATTTATTCTTAATTCCATTGTGAGTAGCAGTCCAATTTCCCCCTGGTAATTAGGATAAATTACCCCAGCCAGTGCTATAACCCCCTTCTCTGCCTGTTGATTAAAGGATGAGTAGCACAAAGTAGCCAGATGGCTGTCTTAATGTCCAATTCAATGAAGTCATTGTTTCTTCCAGCAGAAGCATTCTTCCCCTTGGAATTAAAATTTCTAGGTCAACAGAACATAAGTTTGCAGTGACGGGACGGAAAATTGTGCTAGTGAATTACCAGGAGTAATAGTGAGTGGTGCCACTCTCCTTTGTACTCATTGAATACTGTGAATCCTGACTATGGGAGAAACACCACCATGTATTAGATGCTGATTCAGATTATATACAGCTTCCTGAAGAGCCTTGCCGAAACCCTGCATGGTTATTTCCACTTAGCTGGCACTGTAACCGAATCTTCCAAGGACATGAAGCCATTCCGGCATTCTATCAAGCCAAGTACTTCAGGATGGTGTAGAACATACTAACACACTAGTACATGTCATGACCATGGGCTCATTGCTGCATTTCATTTGCTGTGAAATGAGTGTCTTGATCAGAATAAAGCTGCATAAAATATCATGATAATGGATAATGCATTCTATAATTCATGGATGATAGTTTTGGCAGAAGCATTGTAGGCAGCGAAGGCAAATATTTATCCAGAAAAAGTGTCTATTCCAGTAAGAACAAAACACTGCCTCTTCTTTGATGGACGTGAACCACCAGGGAACCAGATCTACCAGTTAGCTGCCTGACCACCCTTGGGAATGGTGCTATATTGGAGACTCACTGTTAGTGTCTGCTACTGGATGATGGACACTCAGCAGTGGCCATAGACAGGTAAGACTTGAATAGAAATCCATGTTGCTGAGTCTATGCATAGCATCTGTCCCATCTTTACATGCTGAATAGGTGAGTTGAATGGGGATGTAATGTGAATGGGAAATCTGTGCATTCTTCAAGTCCTTGATGATGAAACTAAACTCTGCAAACCTTTCAGGATTGTGGTATCACTCTTTGTTTACTATTTCCCTAGTTAGAGGTAATTCTAGTAGCCTCCACTTGGCCTTTTCTACCATATAATAGCTTTTATTCTATGTTATAGAGGGTAATCTGCTTTAATCAATGTTTACAGATTTATGTGTTTATCTTCAAAATACCTTTTATAGAAATATCTAGAATAGCATCAGTAAATATCTTGTACCATGGCCTCACCAAGTTGACACCACATAAAATTATCATTACACAATGATACAAAATGAGGCCTCTTTATAATTTTAAGCTAGGCAAAAACAGTGTTAATGTCCTACCCAAAAAAATGCCAAGCATCTTCTTTCTTGACTAAAACAAGGGACTACTACTTTTTTTTTTGTGAGTTGGAGTCTTGCTCTATTACTCAGATCGCAGTGAAGTGCTGCTCACTGCAAACTCCACCTTCCAGGTTCAAGCAATTCTCTTGCCTCAGCCTCCTGAGTAGCTTGGATTACAAGCACCCACCACCATGCCTGGCTAATTTTGTACTTTTAGTAGATATGGGGTTTCACCATGTTGGTCAGGCTGGTCTCGAACTCCTGACCTCAGAGGATCTACCCTCTTTGGCCTCCCAAAGTGCAGGGATTACAGGTGTGAGCCACTGCACACAGCCATGACTACTACTTCTTTCCCAATTACAACTGTATTTTCATCCTCTGTTTCTCTAAATAAGATTAATTGAGATAATCACAAATTCTTCCCACTTTCTGAAAGCATCCAGTCTAGAGGAAATCCCCATTCCATTAGACCCACACTCAAGTCAACCAACCAAAGTCCAAATGTCACACAATTCCCCATAGTACATGGTTGGTCTCTCCTCTGCAGAGAGTAGTAAACCAATTTGTTCAATTCTCTTGATGGTGTTTGGCTAGAAGGCATTGACTTGAGTAACAAGTCAAGTAAATCCACATATCTGATGGCTTGAAAATAAAAGATATATCAAGTTATAATCTGTGATTTACAAATAGTACACTGCAGTCTAAGACAAGAGTGATGAGATAAGGCCAGTGAAGATAATAGGTCTAATATTCCATGCCTAAGCATGTATATTTTATCCAAGGAAAAAGGGAGCAATAAAGAAAGAATGTTAAGAAGAAATACAATAGAATTTTAGAAAGATCACACTAGAAACACTAGAACATATGATGTTAGTTACTTTCCATGTGTATTATGTTGGCCACTTCAGGACTAGTTACCATATCTCAAATGTGGAGGACATTACTTCAGTTTTTATAGTAAACAGCTGAGCCCAGACAAAACACCAGTGCTCAGTCCTGTCCATATGCCTAAAATTGAGACCAAGAGGAAGCAGATGAGGCCATGTGAGCTGATGTGAGTTGATCGTATACTATCATTTCTTCTTCCAGAGTATAAAAAATGAATCAATTAGAAAACTTTCATACATTCTGTAATGATGAAATATCAAGTTATTGGAAGAAAAAGGATAGATTTTAATTTAAACAAAGAAATTGGAGTTCTAAAACTTAAGAGTGTGAGCTTTCTAGAAACATTTTAAAATGTTTTTTCAAATCCCAGGCCCTACCATTGATCTACTCATTCTTTGCAAATGGCCTTGTTATTTTATCAAATTCCCTTTGTTGCAATTGAGTATTATTGTTTCTTCACCACCTCTCTGCTGTTACAGAGATTAAGAACTATCACTATGTCTTAGGCAGCATCTTTTTGTACCTTCTTTTGTGCCATGACAAATCATTTATTTCTCATCCCTTTTCTCTTGAATTTTCGATACGTTCACATTTGAAATAATAGAACCAAATAAGTGGTCAGGGAAGAGTTACTACTATCACTGATAATTTTTATAGCCAAGAGAAAGTCTCAAATGGTCAACGACAATCTTAGAAATCAACGTATCAGTAATTTTTACAATAATAACTTACAATTTTTAAATGGCAATAAAATATCAGATTTGTTTCAAATGTTTTGCATTCAGTGTTTCAATAATTATAGCTATCAATATATTTTCTGAGATTAAAACTTTTTTATTTTATAGCTAAGGAGCTTAGAATCCTAATATTGAAAAATCAAAGGCAACATAAGGATCATGTAAACGTTGCATGAAATTCCATTTAAGTTCAATTCTACATTGTTAATATTACTAAAATATCAAGGAATAAACACCTGCATTTCAAATTACAGTACATAGAATCACTGCATGCAATTACAGAATTATCTATAAGACGTATAAAAAGGGAATAGGTGAGGTGTGGAGGAGAAACAATAAGAAAATTAGGTATTTTTGGCTAAAGAGGCAGGATAATATATGTTGAAGGACGTAGAAGTGAGCCATGTCATTCTGGCTGTCTTATATTTCAGGAGGACCTGCGTTTTGATATAAAAGTTGTCCAGTTTCCCAGATTACCGGCTAAAACATGGAAGACTATAGGCAATTCATTTAACATCTCTGAGACTGAGTCTTGTCATCTGGAAAATAGGGTAATCACAGTAACTACTTCAAATAATTGTTGCCACATTTTCGTTTAGAAAATATGTGTGACGATCATCCTATTACTAGAAAGAACTAACTAAATAATACTGTTTGTTGTCATATTAGTGCAATTAAGTGGATATTGTTAGGAAAATTTATAAAGACATTCAACCTCACCAGTTGTCAAATATCCACAGTAAACAAGGCACTATTTGGTACAAAAGAAGCTTGGTTTCTATTTGCACTACTGATGAACCAAGAAAATATCTTCCTAAAAACATTAAATAAAAAATATTGTCATATATAAGTATTTTATGAAATTGTTAATTGGGATAAAGACACATATTTCTGTATGTGTGTGAATGTATGTATGTGTGTGTATATTTATATATGCACAATTGCATGAGACGAACTTTTTAAAGATCAATAAAAAATATATATGTATTTCAAATACATATATATATGTTTTTTGTTTTTCTTTGTGATAAACTCCTTTGATTTGAAAATATATTTTTGAAGTGGAAAATATGACATATCTAAGTATGTTACAAAGTATCTTTAAATCACAAAGAATGCATAATTCAGCTTTTTCTGAGATCATGGCAGATGGGAGGCAGGACTAGATTACAGTTTCCACTCAGCTAGACAGAGCAGCCTGTGGAGGCTCCCACTGTGAACTTTTGTTCCAGAATGACTATAGGAATACATTAGGAAAGCCAAGAGAACCTGCAAACCCACTGAAGGAAGCAGATTGCTCCTGCAGGACCTGAGAGACACCCCAAATACTGTGAGTGTCCAAACTGTGGAAGTGGGAAAAGGAGAATGTCTACCCCTGAACACACATTCCCACTGGGGAACCTGAAGGACTAGATTATGGGAGAATATTATGATCTTACCTGAAGTGAAGTCAATTTATATATATATATATATATATTAATTTTAATAATATTGATTTTTCCAATGCATGACTATGAAATAACTTTCCTTTTTAGGTGGTGTCCTCATCAATTTCTTGCAGCAATGTTTTATAGTTTTCATAGTAAAGGTCTTTCACTTCTTTGGTTAAGTTTATTCCTAGGAAATTTATTTTATTTGTAACTACTGTAAACAAAATTACTTTTTGATTTCTTTTTCAGATTGTTCACTGTGGTCTATAGAAATGCTACGGATATTTGTATGTTAATTTTGTATCCTGCAACTTAACTGATTTCATAGGAGAAATACTTTTATTAAAGTGTGAATAACCTCCTAAATCAGAATAAAAGAAAAGTTTAAAAATAATAGAGTAATACATACAACATAGGTAATATGGCAATATGAGGATGTAAAAGATTCTGAAAATAGTTACTGTCCAAAGAAGGGAAATTACTGGCTAGATGAAATTTTTTAAGTGCACATGTATGTAACTATTGAAATGGTAAGCCAATGTAAAAGGTTATTTAAGAAACAAAAATAACATGACCAGACATTTATAAGAAAAAGTTTGAATATACTTTCCAAGTAGAGATGAATTATATATTATACCAAATGTAACAAAAATTGTTAAAAAAGGGAACATCTAAAATTTAAAGGGCAATTGTAGTCTTGACGTAAATTCAGATAAGAAGCAAGAAAGGGAAGAGTTGTCTGACTGAGAGATCCAAGATGGCCAATTAGGAGCAGCTCAGGATTGCAGCTCCCAGTGAAACCACAGAAGGTGAGTGGACGCCGGATTTCAAGATGGATTTTTATTGCCCACAGACTAGGAGATTTCCAGGCAGAGGAGCCCCACGGGTCACCAGTGTGGCTCTTTTAGCCGGCGCCCCGGCGCGGTGGTTCTCCATACAAAATACACTAGTCTGGGTCTCCCTTCTAGCTGGTGAGTGGAGCTTCAGGAAGGCAGAATCGCCCATTCATCTGATTAAAAAGAGGTCTAAAACAGGGAGCCAGGCCAGGAGATTCCCGGGCAAAAAAGTGCCATGAATATCAGCGCTGCCTGGTGCAGTGGGTTGCCACACGGGAAATCACACAGATCCCAGCACCTTTTCATCAGGCGACTGTAACACCTGGGAGAGAGTTGACCGTTCAACTAAATAAAAAAGGCTCTGAGGCAGGGAGCCAGGTCATCAGGCTCGGCTTGTCCCACCCCCACACACACACACACAAAATAGCAATTGGAAACGCTCTGGGTTTGAGTTTCACAGCAAGCACAGCTGAACCTGGGACTGTCCAGCTTTGTGTGGGAGGGGCGTCCACCATTACCAGGCACTCCACCACTAGGGAGTCAGTCCGCCATTGCTGAGGCAGGTTGCCGTTGCCGAGGCAACCCGCCATTACAGAGAGTCCACCATTACAGAGGTGAGCCACCACTGCGGAGGCAGTTCTAACTACACCCATATAAACAGGACTGTAAGGAAGTTCACAAGGCAGCTGGGCGGAGCCCACAGCAGCCCAGCAAAGCCTAGGCAGGCAGACAGTGATTAGGCTGCCTCCTTGCTGGGCAGGGCAGCCCTGAAAAAAGGCAGCAGCACAGTGGAAACTCATAAATAAAGCTCTAACTCCCTGGGACAGAACACCTGGGAAATAAAAAGGGGTTTATGAGTTCTGCTGCAGCAGACTTAAACATACCTGCCCAGTAGCTCTGAATGAACAACGGAGCTCACAGCACTTGAGCTCCAATAAAGGACAGACTGTCTCCTCAAGCAGCTCCCTGACCCCTGTATATCCAAAGAGTCACCTCATAAAGGAGAGATCAGACTGGCATTTGGCGGGTATCCTTCTGCGACAAAGATAGCAGAAGAAGAAACTGGTAGCAACCCTTACTGCTCTGCAGCTGCTGCAGGTGATCCCCAGGCAAGCAGGGCCTGGAGTGGACCTCAGCAGTCCTACAGCAGAGGGGCCAGACTATTAGAAGGAAAACTAAGAAACAGAAATAACTTCATCATCAACAACCCGGACATTCACTCAGAGACCCAGTCTGAAAGTCAGCAACTACAAAGACGACAGGTGGATAAATCCACAATGATGGGAAGAAACCAGTGCAAAAAGGATGAAAACACCGGAAACCAGAACACCTCTCCTCCTATAAGGGATCACAACTCCTCACCAGCAAGGGAATAAGGCTGGATGGAGAATGAGTGTGATGAAATGACAGAATCAGGCTTCAGAAGGTGGGTAATAAGAAACTT